>CAXIUB010000318.1:0-134584 GCA_964034835.1 Muscina levida | reverse complement strand
GCGTGGCTAGTCTTTCAGATTTTTCCTTCAAAACTTTATCCTGCTTGAGCTTAACTAAATACAGAAATTTGGCACGATCGCGTTGGGTATAAAAATCCCTTATATTTAACAAAAAAAATTTGTACTCGTATTCCATGAAAAAATTGCGAATTAAAATTCAAAATATCTGTTAGAATTAATTGAAAGCTAAATATTCATTTCAACCTAAGTTTGTACTTACCAACCTTAAAGGTGTAGTGTGTAATATAATTTATGTTAACCACTTTAACTGGTTTAAAAGCCACGACAATTTTTGTTATTTTTTTATTATAAAAATGACTTACCGAAACGTTGTTGCCGTCCGAACTTTCGCGATACAAAGCACACAAATAACAGATGATAAAGTAATTGTAACCAAATTAAGTTTTGTTCCAATGTAAACCAACCATAATCGCGGTTAATTGTTTATTTCCAGTTTTTTCAGCAAATTTTGTTTCCAAGACATGAAATTTGCCAGAAAAAGGATTAAAAAAATTATAAAAAACCACAAACGATGGACTAACATAATTGTGTTGGTAAAAATTGTGTAAAAGTTCAGAGTAGATAATATTTTAAGCAAAAAAAATAACTAAACAGAAATAGTTCAATTTTCAAAACTGTTTGGGAGGTAAGTGTGGTTTTAAACTGTTTCGAACGATGGTACAATAACGAATGGTTCGTATAATCGAACGTTCAATGAAATGGGTTAATATCCTTTAAAGAGCGTTCGTGAAAATATTAAGATTATTAAAGGAAACGTACAGGTCTTTTTAGTTAAGTTCGTATACGTTTTTCTATTAGCAGGAGAAGGTAGCCCTAATAGTAAAAGTTATTAATATTAGTCATTACAATCTATTTGATTGCTGAGTAAAGTTGACGTTAAAAGGAGTAAACTTGTAATGGGTAAAAGCAAAAAAAAAGAACTTAATTTCCCTTTACACCCCATGAGTGAGGTGTGGGACAGCTTCTAACGTTGCAACGTGGGGGAAACATTTGGACATTTGAAATTTTAGGCCACAATTCTTGACCGATTTTCAAAATTCTTTTTTTGTATTATTTACCGATTTGGCTTATTTTTTACAGACGACTTTCTTAAAACTTTTCCAGGTTGTAAATTAAGTTTTGTTCTCATCGGATAATAATTAAAAATAATATATAAAAATAATATGTGAAAATAGTGCCTCCATATATTTGCTTGCAGTTGAGCCAAAAAAAATTTTTAAGTCTTATTTTTTCACTGATTTTAATTCGTAACATATGTTCACATTAATTAAGGTCAGTTCGAAATTTTTAGGACACGTATTCCAAAAAATATTTGACATTAAAGTCAAAAATTATTTTTTCTTCGACTTTGACAAATTTTTAAAAAATAACGGTAAGGAATTCGGAATAAAAAAAAACGTACATTCTGTGCACAATTTTGTTTCCAATAATACAAAAAAAGAATATTGAAAATCGGTCAAGAATTGCGGCCTAAAATTTCAAATGTCCAAAAAAATGAATGATAAAGTCACTGTTTGAGAATCTTTTACTAGACATGCCGATTGACTCGACACTACATAATACAGCGAAGTTGCTGAAGACAACATCGAGGGGGGCCGGCAATGAAAGAAAAATTCACTTTTTATTTTTTAGATGACTGGAGTTGAACCTGAGAACCCCGCATGGTGGTCGCGTGCTCTAACCATCATGCCATGGCCGTACAAGTACAAACGTTTTAAATTGTTTAGCTTACTAGTAGAGGTACGCTTTCACTCAAACTGTAAGCACTGTGGAACCTTTTCGGAGGGTAATTTCCTAAAATTTGCATTGCTTCAAACACGTAGCTCTGCCGGTCTACTTGTCAAAAACCAGTACAGATATTTCAGTCAGGTAGATTGGTTGATAATTTTCCTAACTTTCCCAGTAGGAAGTTCCGTCCGTCCGACTTTGTCGTCAACGCTGTACTCAAGACAACATGTGAAAAATGTATGTACTTGTCGTCAAAACACTTGGTTGACAATAAGCTGACCGACAAAATGAAAATGTTGTCGTGCATCAAACACAATAAACAAAATATAAGAAAGAAAAATGTGAAATATTGATGTACTTGTCGTCAAAACACTTGGTTGACGACAAGCTGACCAACAAAATACTACTGTTGCCGTGCATTAAACACATTCAACAAAATCAAAGAAAAAAAAATTTGAATCTGACATTAAAAATTTTCAGTTTATTACAGTGAAGAGTAAACATCAGCAATTTTATAGTTTGAAATCTCGAATGAAGGTGAATGCCGTATAAAAGATTATATCCTTCACTTATCTCTTGGTCAAAAGTATAACTTATTAGTCATACTAATAAAAAGCTAAAAAAACAGCTAAGAATCCACCTTTAAAATGGCACTAATGTATATACGCAGTCATATCAATATGGCTTGACAATTCAAGACATACAAAGGAATCAATGACAATTTCAACCCATCAGGTCGTGCATGATTGTATAGGCGACGTGTCGCTTATATAGTCATCAACGACAATTCAACCGACATTGTCACACATTAGGTCGTGCATGATTGTGTGGGCGACAGGTCCTTTTTATAAGCATCAACGAAAATTTGACCGACATTGTCGCTCATCAGGTCGTGCATGACAAAGCGGACACTTGTATTACAATTTCGACGACGATTTGTATGGACGGTCCCCTAAATGTCATCAACGATTTACTATGGTCATGCACCTATCCTTGAGGATGTCTTGCAGACACTTCCTACTGGGTTATGTATAATATTGTTTAAGTTTTGAGTTATTGAAATTAACCGATTTTTATTTGAAATTACTGATGTATTATTTTTGTCTACTTGTGGAGCGTTAAAGGTAAACTCTTACCGTGTGCAAAATTTGAGTATGGGGCAAATTACGATCACAAGATAATTAATTACAAGATAATTAATCTAACCCGATTAAAATATCCTCCAGTAGTCCGTTTGGAAGTTAGGGAAGAAATATTAATTATCTATAAGTAGGTAATTTTGTACACTCAAAAAAAAATCAAGTATTCTGTACTTAAATCAATCCCAAGCGGTATCAAAAGTACGGTAAGTACGGATTTTCTTAAATCCAGTACAAAATGCTTGATCCAAGAACAGAAAAACCTAGCCTGGAATTCTTATTTGTAGATTACATTAAGACTGCTGGGGCTTGATTTTTAAGTATAGAATTCTAAATTATAGATGACATGTATATTAGGGTAATAACTTTATTTGGACAACATTCTCCCCAGGGCTTTTCTAATGGCAAATATTGTATTAATGATAAAAAAACTATTTCAGTTCAATTTGCTGAAAAAACCTTACGCACCGACAGCGATTTCTAAAATGCCTTTTATATACGTTTTTTCAATTTTTTTTCATAATTTTTTTTTTTTAAATATGGTTTATACATATGTAGGTATGTAAGCAAATAATAACAATAAATGATTAAAAGTAGGTATTGTAAGATATAAACTTTAGGTTCAAAATACGCGATGTTTTACAAAGCGGATATATAACTTGTACTATTTTTATTTGAATAATTTTTTTTTTAAACTTTGTTTGATTCGAAACTTTAACGCGTTTGGTGCGTAACCTTTTTTAGCAATAGCGAAAAACTAAAAACGCAGTTCTTTATATTTTTCCATGCCCTACACGATTTTGTCTAGGAAGATTTGATATCAGCAAAAAATGCAAAAAGTTATAACCCTAGTGTATATGTATAGAATTCTTGAATATAGATGTCATTAAGCCTGCTTGGGTTTGAATTTTAAGTATAGAATTCTTGAATATAGATGTCATTAAGCCTCCTGGGGCTTGATTATACCATCACCCTCAGGGATGAGGGTATATATCATTTGATACGAATAAAAGTGTAATGCATTAAAGGAGACGAGTTAGACCCCAAGTATCTTAAGACCAAATTCGTTTCAGAACTTTTTAAGAAGAATGAGCTATGTCCGTCTGTCTGGCTGGCTGGCTGGCTGGCAGGCTGGCTGGCTGGCTGGATGGCTGGTCAGCAGGATAACTCGAGTACACCTTAACGGATCGGTATACAAATTTACCAGTATTAATATTTTTCGAAACGAACTTATGGGATTGTAAATGGCCAGAATAGACCCACCCCTTCTGGTACCTCCCATACAAAATTACCTATTTTTGGATAATTAATATTTCTTCCATAACTGTCAAACAGACCATCGGAGGATATCTAAATTTGGTCAGATTATTTATCTTGAAAAAGTAGACAAACCCTAAGAATGCCTAAACCTTTGCCACACCCCTTCTGGTACCTCCCACACAAATTACCGATTTGACCCTTATAGTTTTACATACATATATTTTTTGTAAGTAAGCTGAGATCACTCAAATTTTGCGAATGATGTTCGCTTATGAAAATTAAACTCAGGTATGAATATAGACTATATCGGTTCACGCCTTCTGGTACCTCCCATACAAAATTACCTATTTTTGGAAAATTAATATTTCTCCCATAACTTCTAAAACGACACTTGAGGGGTTATGAAAATTGGTCGATAAATTAATGTTGTGATAGGAGGCGAAATACTCAGAGAGCCTAACTATTTCACACACCCCTTCTGGTACCTCCCATACAAATTACCGATTTGACCCTTGTAGTTTTACATACATATCTTTTTTGTAAGTAAACTGAGATCACTCAAATTTTGCGTATGAAGTGCGATTATGAAAATAAGACTCAGGAATGAACATGGACTATATCGATTCACGCCTTCCGGTACCTCCCATACAAAATTACATATTTTTGAAACATTAATATTTCCCCATAACTTCCAAACCGGCACCTGGGGGACAATCAGATTTAGTCAGTTAATTTATCTTGTAATAGGAGGCATAACCATAAAAAAACCTAATTATTTGACACACCCCTTCTGGTACCTACCATACAAATGACCGAATTTACCCCCATAGGATTACATTCATATCTTTTTTACAAGAACACTGAATTCAGTCAGAATTTGCGAACGTTGTACGCTCATGAAAATTTGACTCTTTAATGAATAGGAACATTATCGGTTGACCTCTTCTGGTACCTCCCATACAAATTGACCTATTTCTGGAAATTGAACGTTAATTTACAAAAAAAACTTCGGACACTTTGAGCTGTCGCTAACGGTACCTCGTAAACAAATAAGTCAAACTTTTACGGTTTTGCTACATGTCTTTAGGCCATTGGTATTATGTTCCGAAAGTCTCAGCTATAACCGTTTACGCTCCAAAGTAAGCATATACCTAATAATACATAAGTAATTATACCATCACCCTTAGGGATGAAGGTATATATCATTTGATACGAGCCAAAAGGGTAACACATAGAAGGAGTGACTTTAGACAATAGGTTTCTTTGAACCAAATTCGATTCATGACTTTTTAAGTCGTTTGAGCCATGTCCGTCTGTCTGTCTGTCTGTCTGTCCGGTGGCTGTTCGGCTGGTTCGCACGACAACTTTCGAAAGACGCAACCAAATGTTTTGAAATTTTGCACGAGTTATTATTTTCTCAAAACTACTTACGGTATTGCAAATGGGCTACATGGCCCCGCCCCTTCTGGTACCTCCCATACAAATACATCATTCCGCCCACTTTAGAAATCGAGTAATAATATCAATACACCCTACGGGATCGTCCCCAAATTCTGTATTTAGTAAAGCTATAACAGGATAAAGTTTTGGAAAAAATTTTGAAAGCCTAGCCACGCCCATTCTGGTACCTCCCATACAAATCTACCTTTCCGCCCACTATAGAGATGGAGAAATAATATCAATAAATTAAACGTGATCGTACCCAAATTCTATTTTTAGTAAAGCTATAACAAGATAAAGTTTTGGAGAAAAAATTGGAAGTCTATTCACGCCCCATCTGGTACCTCCCATACACATCTGGTACAGCCCACTTTAGAAATCTATTAATATTATTAAAAGACCTAACGCGATCGTGCCGAAATTCTGTATTTGGTAAAGTTTAAGCAGGATAAAGTTTTGGAGAAAAAATCTGGAAGTCTAGGGACGCCCCTTATAGTACCTCCCATACAAATGTACCTTTCCGCCCACTTTAGGGATGTAGTAATAATATCAGTACAGCCAACGCAATCGTGCTCAAATTCTGTAATTAGTAAAGCTATAACAAGATAAAGTTATGGAGAATAAATCTGGAAGCCTAACCACACCCCTTCTCGTACCTCCCATACAAATGTACCACTCCGCCCACTTTCGAAATCGAGTAATAATATCAATATAATAGAAAATTATTTATTTTACTGAGGGTAAGGGTAAATGTAAGTCGGGCTGCCGGACTGAAACTTTCTAACTGATTTTAATTACAAATCGGTTAATTTCAATAACACAAGACTTAAACAATATCTTATATTGGGTGATGGTATTTATCAGTCAGTTTAACTGACTGAAATTTCTGTACTGGTTTTTAAGTATAGAATTCTTAATTATAGATGACATTAAGCTAGATTGAGCTTAATTTTTATTAAATAATATGCGGATAGCTAATTAGATAGTTCTCAAACAATGTAATCAGTACCCTTTTCTTTGCTTTTTTACTATAATTACAAACCTTATGTGTTATAATCTCCACAAAATTAATGAGAAGTCAAAACACACTGGGGCGAAAACGGCATCAACAAAGATCACACGTCATTTTATTCGCACAAGCTCTTAAGATTTTCATACTTGATTGGAGAATTTATAAGCTTAAATTCAAGTACGATTTTTGCAAAAAAAATAAGAATTTTAAACTTAAATTTAGAATGCGAATTAATTGTGGGGAGAAAACATTAAGCTAAAGGAGTAAATGTTATTTCTCTCCCAAACATTTTTTTTCTCAGACTACTATTACTCTATTACTCTACTATTACTTTAAGTCAGAAAAAACTTGATACTAATTCTAAGCATTTTTATACCATCACCCTTAGGGATGAGGGTATTAGGGCGTTTCACAAAAAAAATGTTGCAACTCTTGAAGCGGAATATTAAGGCTTGTGATCTAAAAGAATTTCGGAAAAATTTTTGGATTTTTTGAAGATGGGTAAGGGGTCGCTGAAATAGATTTTATCAAAAAAATGAGGTTATGGGGAAAAAAAATTTATATTATTTTTTTCTGGTGCTTTTTGTTCATACAACTAAACAATTCTCTTCGTAAGGATCCGAACCCACAACAAAAAAATTATTGGTGTGAAAAATTATTATATTATGGACCACTTTGATAGTCTTAAAGGTGAAAAATTATTTTTCCTAGATTTCAAACCTCGATAACTTGAAAAGTTTTCAACATTTTTCCAAGATGTTAAATGCGTTAGAGAGATAATTTAGATACCTTTATTTTGGTATATATAAGTTTATATCATACTTGTGAAAAATGTTGAAAAAAATAAAAAATAGACAAAAAAATTAGTTTTTATTTTTAAATTCACACTATTTGAATTTTAAAATATTTGAAATAAGCCCTTTTAAAAATGTAAAAAAATTCATAACGCATAATTTTGTAACCTCAAACAGTAAAAGGGTTTTTGATGAATTCAAATTGCCCACTTCCTTTTTTTTCGAAAGATACACTTTTATCGGAAAATGATGATGATTTTGTTTCTTCAAAGAAAAAACTAGAAAAACTATGTGTTGTGAATGATTTATCAGAAAGAGGCGTGGCGTCGGCTACAATATATAACAAAAAAATTACAAAGAATGAGAATGATTTTCAAAACTTATTGATTAGAGTTGATAACAATTAAAAAATGATACCTAATGTTAACAAAAATGTCATTGAAAAAGCTCTTAAGAAACCAATTTGAAAATACTTCCACAGTTGTTCCACATTTAATGGTTAACGTATTGTAATTTTAGATACAAATTTACTTTTTAATTTTAATTTGTTCATTAAATATGTTGGTTTTGTTTATTTAATATCTTTTGATTTTGTATGGGAATACAAATATATTGATGAATTGAATTTCTGATATTTTTATTAAAGCAATGTATTTTAGAAGTTTTTTTTTACTTAACCAAGAACGAAACATAATGAAATTCTTTTAATATTCATAAAATTTGATAAATAAAAAAAAAAAAATCTCAAACTATAATTTTTTTCTTATATTTTTCCAACAAGTAAAAATAAATCTATGTACCGAATGAAAGGTAATTTAAAGACCTTTCCAACGCATTTTACATCTTGAAAAAATGTTGAAAACTTTTCAAGTTATCGAGGTTTGAAATCTTGGAAAAATAATTTTTCACTTTTAAGACTATCAAAGTGGTCCATAATATAATAATTTCTCACACCAATATTTTTTTGTCGTAGGATCGGATCCATAAGAAGAGAATTGTTAAGTTGCATAAACAAAAAGCACCAGAAAAAAATAATATAAAATTTTTTTCTCCATAACCTCATTTTTTTGATAAAATCAATTTCAGCGACCCCTTACCCATCTTCAAAAAATCCAAAAATTTTTCCGAAATTCTTTTAGATCACAAGCCTTAATATTCCGCTTCAAGAGTTGCAAAAATCGCAAAAAACGCGTTTGGTGAAACGCCCTAGAGGGTATATATCATTTGATACGAAAAAAAGTGTAACGCATTTAAGGAGACGAGTTAGACCCCAAGTATCTTAAGACCAAATTCGTTTCAGGACTATTTAAGACAATTGAGCTATGTCCGTCTGTCTGGCTGGCTGGTCAGCAGGATAACTCGAGTAATCCTAAACGGATCGGTATGAAAATTTACCAGTATCAATATTTTTCGAAACGAACTTATGGGATTGTAAATGGCCAGAATAGACCCACCCCTTCTGGTACCTCCCATACAAAATTACCTATTTTTGGAAAATTAATATTTCTTCCATAACTTCCAAACGGAAAACCCGAGGATGTTTGAATTTGGTCAGTTTTTTATCTTGCATAAGTAGACAAACCCTAAGAAAACCGAAACCTTTGCCCCACCCATTCTGGTACCTCCCATACAAATGATCGAAGTGACCCTTATACTTTTACATACATATCTTTTTTGTTAGTAAACTGAATGCACTAAAATTTTGTGTGTGATGTTCTCTTATGAAAAGTTGAATTAGGAATGAATGTGGACTATTTCGGTTCACGCCTTCTGGTAACTCCCATACAAAATTACCTATTTTTGGAAAATTAATATTTCTCCCATAACTTCCCAACGGACACTTGGGGGGTAATGAATATTCGTCGATACATTTTTGTCGTGATAGGAGGTGAAACCTCAGAGACCCTAACTATTTGACACACCCCTTCTGGTACCTCCCATACAAATGACCGAACAATGATATAGTGTCACATACATATCTTTTTTGTAAGTAAAGTGAATTTACTCAAATTTTGCGTATGATGTTCGCTTGTGAAAATTAGACTCAGGAATTAACATGGACTATATCGGTTTATGCCTTCTGGTACCTCCCATACAAAATTACCTATTTTTGGAAAATTAATATTTCTCCCATAACTTCCAAACGGACACTTGGGGGGTAATGAAAATTGGTCGGTAAATTTATCTTCTGATAGAAGGCAAAACCTCAGAAAACCTAACTATTTGACAAACCCCTGTTGATACCTCCCATACAAATGACCGAACCCACCCCCATAGTCTCACATACATATATTTTTTGTAAGTACACTGAATTCAGTAAAATTTTGCGTAAGGTGTACGGTTATGAAGATTTTAATCAGAAATGAATATGGGCTATATCGGATAACCCCTTCTGGTACCTCCCATACAAAATGACTTTGTTGGAAAATTAATATTTCTCCTATAACTTCTAAACCGGCACCTGGGGGGATAATCCAATTTGGTCAGTTAATTTTTCTTGTAATAGGAAGCAAAGCCTCAGCAACCCAAACTATTTGGCGCACCCCTTCTGGTACCTCCTATATAAATATATGGGATATCTCCCCTTTTACATACGAAAAAAGTCAGACACGTTGTGCTGCCCCTAATTGTACCTTGTGTACAAATAGGAAAAATTTTTTGTGTTTTTGCTCTACATGCAGACAAACAATAATACATAAGTAATATTATTTTAAAAATCTATTAATTTCAATAACTCAAGACTTAAACAATATCTTATATTTGGTGATGGTATTTATCAGTCAGTTTACCTGACTGAAATTTCTGTACTGGTTTACTTTAAAGTTGAGAAGTGCGTGCTTTCAATTCTGGAATTAAGTTCGTACAAACTTAATTGGGGAATTTCATTCTTATTTTAATAACACAGTGCAGCAGTAAAAACTTGAACCAATTGAGACCGCCAAAATTTGAAAGCTTTTGATCGTAGAAGAAATCCCCTAGCTGGGTTTTGAATTATTAGGTAAGGTTTTTTTATAATCCATTTTTGAAATTTTCGAAAATCATGTACTGATTCTCATGTACTGAACTATTCGAAATTTTGATGTCTCTCTTTGGTAGAATTTTAGCTCATAACACTATGTAACAAAAATAAAAAATTTCTCAGTCCTTGGGATGTAATTGTTATTTCCTAGTCTGTTATGTCTTAAAAGTATGGAAACCACCTAATATTCCTCGGAAACTTTGCTTTTGTGACTGTAACTTTCGCCTCAGAGAGCTTAGGGAACAAGTCTTAAGGTACTTGAACGCTGAAGAATTTTTGTCGAGAGCTTTGACGAATTGCTTTATACGACCCAGTTTGATATGGAGTGATGGCATCAGTACCTTCTGGGGGTCCACCAAGGGCTCCCACTTGACGTTGTTCCTTCCCACTGTGAATTCAGTTCGTTGTGGCCATTCACGTGACCATTCCAGTGTGCACTGTAGTGTGCACGCAGATAAGCGCTGCCATGGTCACAAAAGCAAAGTTATCTTGCGACAATAGCTGTTTTCTATACTTTTGGGACCTAACTGACTAGGAAATAACAATTACAACCCAAGGACAAAAATCTTGTTACATAGTGTAATCAGATCTAATAATTTAACCTTCAGATAAAATCAAAAACACAATAAAATCTCACATCCTACATGTAGCCCATTTGCAATACCGTAAGTAATTTTGGGGAAATATTAACTCGTGCAAAATTTCAAAACATTTGGTTACGTCTTTCGAAATTTATCGTGTGCACCAGCCGGACAACCAGACAGACAGACGGACATGGCTCAAACGATTTAAAAAGTAATGAATCAAATTTGGTTCAAAGAAACCTAGGGTCTAAAGTGACTCCTTCTATGTGTTACACTTTTGGGTCGTATCAAATGAAAATATACCTTCGTCCCTAAGGGTGATGGTATAAAGGGAGAACCCATCTTGAAGTTTGCACATCTTGTACAGAAACGTATGAGCAATTTTAAAAATTAAATTAAGCATAAAATAATCATAATCGCTACTAATTGCTTTGTTGTAATTATTTGTGTTTATAATATGTTTATAATGCCAACCAAAAAAAAGAACTATTGCTTTGTCTAGCCAATCTGGTGACAGTGTTACAAGAATTATTACAACAATATTTTCATAAATTGATTTTCTGAAAATTGTGCGGTTGTACAGACAATAAATGCATGTGGCTTTGATTATGGGAAGTAATGTGCGTAATTATATTTTTTTTTGTTTTACGATAAATTTAGATATAATTTGCTCTTGTCCCGAAATTTTCTGGTCACAGTTAAAATCATAGGAATAATGGCAATGTGATTGGGCACTCTATATAATAGTGGTTTAGAAGCCCGACACAACAATCTCCATTATTTTAGCTGCGGCCAAATCGTTATGTACACAATTAAGCATCATTTGTCTAGTAAAACCGTAAAAAATACACAATTTAAATTTAGCTGCAAGCCAGTTTAGAAAAAGACTAACAAATAGAAGCGTGTTATTTTACTGAATGCTATATCATTTCTGACGCCCTATGCTCCAATATATATATATATCATTTCGTTATCATTATATGCAAGCAGAATTTTATTTTTATTCGCAGCCACCACAGAGTACTAAACAAAATCATGCCGCTCATAATAACGGCTTATTAATCTAAGAAATACAGACTTTGCACACGCTGCACCATTTAATGTTGTTTTTAAAAATAAAGCCTACATGGTATTCTTCATTAAATTAAATTTTGCCCTGAAAGATATCTACATAGTATAGTTTCACATTTGTCCCGAAACTGCTTATGTATATATACGAACGAGTATTATTTATTACTCCCACTCACATTTAATAACATAATTATAGAAATAACATATAGTAGTGGGGTGACCAATGTTATCGTTCAACCCATAATGAATCATCTGGGTTATGCATTCATACATACATACGAATATATATTACGACTGTTTGTCTGTAATCATTTTGACATTAAAGTTTGTCAATTTATAAAATCATTGTATTGTTTGCAACAATTCCCATGAACCAAAACACAAACAATATATACGCATTGACCTTTTTCGTTATCTTGTTGTCCTTGCAATAAGAAAATGAATAGTCGAAGTTATGTGTATGTCGGATCGTAAATTCGATGTCATAAAAATATTTATTTTCATAGTACAACGTTCTTTATTTGTGCAAAAGAAAACCCAACATAAATTTAATGTGCGAGTTAAAAGCGTAATAAGGGTAATGAAAAGTAAAGTAAATGTAAAAATGTTCAACTTTATATTACATAAGCAAAATTTAAGGTATCCTTTTCGTATATAACATATCGCGTCGCAAATAATGGGTGATTTGACGAAAAAAAAGTAATATAATTGTGGGAGCTAAGTTTAATAGTGTACTATGGACCGCTTAAGGGTCCAACATCATGTATCAACATTAAAAACAGAAAACCCCGTATTAGCATCTATAAGCAATAATTCTTCTTTTAATTTTGAGGTTTGTTTACAGCGGACCCAAATAAGACAAATTCATTCACTATTTCGAAGTTATTAACTGATTGTCCAAGACGTTCAATATTTTAATCTGTTGAAACCACTAACTTCGTTTTGTCCTCGTTCACCACTAAACACATTTCCGTCGATTCTTTCTTAAATCTTAAAAACGTTGCAGTTACTTATCTTACACTTAGTCCAATAATATCGATTTTATCGGCATACGCAAGAAGCATGTGACTTTTATTGAAGATCGTTCCAGTTGTGTTTACTGCAGCTTTTCTCATTACTTTTTATA
Organism: Muscina levida; assembly: GCA_964034835.1. NCBI lineage: Eukaryota > Metazoa > Arthropoda > Insecta > Diptera > Muscidae > Muscina > Muscina levida. Next base: position 121,390 of record CAXIUB010000318.1, on the reverse strand, counting down.
TTACGATGTTTAATAGAGTACTCGAGAGACTGTCACCTAGCATGAGGCCTCGTTTGATATCGAACGGTTCGATGAGGTCCTTACCAATTTTTACTGACGATTTCGTGCCAGTAAGCGTTATTCTTCAAAGACGAATCAGTTTAGCATGTATACCAAACTCAGACATAGCTTGCTGCGTATCGGACTATCAAATTCCGCTTTATAATAAAAAACTTTTCACGGGTTTTTTTCCAATATTTGCGGAAGTGTAAATAGGTGATCGGTTAAATTCCTGGTCTAAAGCCATACTGATATGGCTATCGTTCACACAATATACTTGATAGTATCTTATATGCATTGGTTAGAAGGGTAATGCCACGGTAGTTAAAACAGACACTGGGATCACCATAATTATACACTGGACGCAGTATACCAAGACTCTAATCATTTGGCATGTTTTCTTTCTGCCATATCGTGCATGGAAGATGATGAACAAATTTAACCACCATACTTAAAAAGCTCAGCTGCCAGTCCATCGGCTCCTGCAGCTTTGTTGTTTTTAAGCCGGGATATTGCTTTTCTGGTTTCCATACGATCTAGTATCAGGCAGTCGCATCATTTTCAAACGATGTTGTCATCTGGGTCCTCGCTACTACAAGTTTTCAAAAGTGTCTCTCCAAATCCCAAGCACGGATTCCCGCTCTCATCATTGCAGGACATAAGACCAGCACCAAAACCATTTGCTCATTGACGAACTTTCTGGTAGAAATTTCGGCTGTCATTACCAGTACTTCTAGTCTTCCTTATTGCATGCTCTTGTTTTATCTTTCTGAATAGGTATCTTTGCTCAACAGCTCGCGTAGCAAATGGCTAAAAGTTGCCACATATGCAGCATCCTTTTCCATCGTTGCATTGCGACATTCCTCATCATACTAAGGCTTGTTCTTTGGCGGTTTTATGAAGCCTAATATGGATTTGCCTGCATGAAGCATGGAATGGTCTATATATTGCCACTGTTCACTAGGATTATCGGAAGGCGGTGTATTCTAACGTAGGTTTTGAGCAAGGGCGTTGGAGTAAGCAATGAATATCTCTAGGTTATGCAGCTTTGCGATGGGCCTGTGCGTTTTTCGCCTTACTAAGCCCTGTGTAAATATTTTCTGCCGCAAGATAATTATCCGAATCAATATTAGCACCTTGGATCATGCGTACATCCAGCACGCTGGAAGCATGGCCTCCTTTGATAACCACTTGATCGATTTGGTTGCAGGTGTCCTTGACAGGTGATATCCAGGTTGCTTTATGTACGGTTTGTGTTGGACTCTTGTGCTGACTACCATCATGTTTCGACCCGCTGCAAAATCTATTAGCCTCATTCCGTTATCGGTGGTGTTTTCATGGAGGTTGAATTTTCCAAAAGTGGGACTAAAGACACTTTTTTTTAGCATTAAAATCTCCCAGAACAATTATAATGTTTTGGTATAAACAGCGATCATATGTATCCTCTAGGCGCTCGTAGAATATGTCCTTAATCTTCTCATCTTTTTCTTCTGTCGTGGCGTGGGCACAAATTAGTGTGATGTTAAAGAATTTAGCCTCTATGCGTATAGTGACAATACGTTCGGTCACTGGTGTGAATCGAGAGACGAGAGTCTTTTTCCTACAACGAATCAGTATTCCAATTCATGCCGGTCTGAGTGGCAGCCGTATACATAACATTTCTTCATCCGCCGACACCCGCTCCCTATTCCATTGCACGGCTGTTGGAAAGAGGCACCTTCCCTGTAAACGATCCTCACATTGCAGGTGCATATCCAATATCAAATCATGGTCCTTATATCGTTTGCATTAGACGTCATATTGAAGGTTGTTTTTCTCATTATTTTTCCGTTTCATTGCCATTTATATAAGGTGGTGAGAAGCAGGCACAACTACTTGGTTTGTTCGTCGCTCACATTAGCCGTTGTAGTCAATTTTTTTTTGGGACCGGCCGTGAAATAGTGTTTAGAACACGCGACTACCATGCGGGAGATTTCGGGTTCGATTCCTGCCTCCAGTCATCTACATTTTTCTTTCATTGCCGGAGCCCTCGATGTTGTCGAAATCAACGTCGCAGCATAAGTGTTGGGTCAATCGGCATGTCTAGTAAAAATCTTCTCAAACAGTGACGTTCACATTCGTCGATAAACAAGTAGGTGCCGTTAGTTGTGAATCTAAAAAAAGATAACGTGTTAATTCACAACAACGCGAGAGCCTATCCCATACCTCATTCATGGGGTGTAAAGGGAAATTAGGTTTTTTTAATGTCTTTAATTAATTAGCACAGAAATCTCAACTATCACTTCTAATGGGTTTAGGTTTAGCTATCACCTATAAATACAAAGTTATGTTTTTATACCATCACCCTTAGGGATGAGGGTATATATTAGACCGGGTCGGTCCCCATACAAATTTTTTTTTTCTTCAAAGTCGAGGGCTAATATTAAAGATAACCTCGAGACAACTTAAAAAAAAATTTTTTTTCCTCCCCCACCCCCCGGAAAAACAGCCAAAATCGTTTTTTTATCACTGCTTTTTTGTTTGTGGCTCAATCGTAACATACAAGACATCGGTGTATAGGTCTCGACGAGTACTAAATTTGTCCTATAAATGTCGCTGACATACGACATCATTTTGTAATGATGGTCTCATTTAGAGCAATTTCTACCCCTAAAATTTTAAAATATTTTTTCCTAGGATTAAAGCCGCTTAAAAACCATGAACATTTTGCTTTGGAAGTATACAGTTTGTTCAAAAACAAAAAAGTTACGTATGAAAAGATGTATTTACAGCATCAACACTCATATTTTTCCCTGTTGTTTGCATTATTACAGAAAATTATTGCATACTTCTTAGCGATGTTGAAAAAAATTAAATACAAGTTATTGCATACTTTTTAGCGCACACAATGTTTTAAAACATGCGGATGAAGATATTCAGCGTCACCAATATTTAAGCAACGAAATTATAAAGATACGTGGTTCACAGTGGAAGTATTAATAATAAAATATAGACAAAATTTTGCACTTGTATTCTTCCCATGCAATTTGCAACACCGAACATTTGTGCGAAATGTAAGTGAATCAGCGCTTGGAATGATTAATCAAAATGAAAATTTTTTGCAAAACTAGAAAGTTGTGAACGGAACTTGAGTCGCCCCCATATTTGCTGTAATTACATACATATAATATCTTTGCTCTTTTTGGAATTTTATTTGTAATAAAAATTTTATTTCATCGGTAAATATGAATTATCTCAAGAAAATATTAAAATTTTTTTTCGACTTATGCAACAATTTGAATTTGGAACCATTTTTATAAAAATTTTCCGTCAGCGCTATAAAGTATGCAATAATTTTATGTAATAATGCAAACAAAAAGAAAAAATATTAGTTTTGATGCTGTTAATACATCTTTTTATACGTAACTTTTTTGTTTTTGAATAAAACTGTATACTTCCAAAGCAAACTGTTCTTGGTTTTTAATTGGCTTTAATCCTAGGAAAAAATATTTTTAAATTTTAGGGGTAGAAATTGCTCTAATTGAGGCCATCATTACAAGATGATGTCGTATGTCAGCGATATCTATAGGACAAATGTAGCACTCATCGAGACCTATACACCGATGTCTTGTATGTTACGATTGAGATACAAACAAAAAAGCAGTGATAAAAAAAACGATTTTGGCTGTTTTTCCGGGGGGTGGGGGAGGAAAAAAATTTTTTTTTTAAGTTGTCTCGAGGTGATCTTTAATATTTGCCCTCGACTTTGGAAATTTTTTTTCGTGACCCGGTCTAGTATATATCATTTGATACGACACAAAAGTGTAACACATAGAAGGAGTGACTTTAGATCCTAGGTTTTTTTGAACCAAATTCGATTCATGTTTGAGCCATGTCCGTCTGTCTGTCTGTCTGTCTGTCTGTCTGCTGTCCGGCTGGTTCGCACGATAACTTTCGAAAGACGCAACCAAATGTTTTGAAATTTTGCACGAAGTAATATTTTCCCAAAACTACTTACGGAATTGAAAATGGGCTACATGGTCACGCCCCTTCTGGTACCTTCATACAAATGTACAATTCCGCCCACTTTAGAAATCGAGTAATAATGTCAATACATAGAACTCAATCATTCCCAAATTCTATATTTAGTAATGCTATAACAGGATAAAGTTTTGGAAAAAAATTTAAAGTCTAGCCACGCCCCTTCTGGTACCTCCCACACAAATGTACCACCCCGCCAACTTTAGAGATGAAGTAATAATATCAATACACTCAACACGATCGTGCCCAAATTATGCATTTTGTTAAGTTTTAACAGGATAAAGTTTTGGAAAAAATATTGGAAGTCTAGCCACCCCCCTTCTGGTTCCTCCCATACAAATGTACTTTTCCGCCCACTTTAGAGAGTAGTAATTAGGAGTAGTTATATCAATAAATCCAACGCGATCGTACCCTAATTCTTTATTAGGTAAATCTATAGCAGCATACAGTTTTGAGAATAAAACTGGAAATTTAGCCACGCCCCTTCTGGTACGCCCCATACTGATCTGGTACCGCCCACTTTAGAAATCGATTAATATTATTAATAGAACTAACGCAATCGTGCCCAAATTCTGTATTTAGTAAAGTTCAAGCACGATACAGTTTTCGAGAGAAAAACTGGAAGTCTAGACACGCCCCTTCTGGTACCTCCCATACAAATGTACCACTCCGCCCACTTTAGAAATGGAGTAATATATCAATATAACAGAAATTTTTTTGTTTTACTGAGGGTGATGGTATATGTAAGTCGGGTTGCCCGACTGAAACTTTCTTACTGGTTAATATTAAATTTCGATAACTTGGATAATTGGTATAGGATGTGTGAAGCACAATGTGTTCAATTTTTTTCGTAATACTTAACGTTCAGTAAACGTTTACGGCGAAATATATGTTTTTTAAAATATGTTTTTTTTATATGGGATGTACCAGAAGGGATCACGCCGATATAGTCCATATTAATTTTTGAGTCAAATTTCAATAAGAGTATGTCCTACGCAAAATATGAATGAATCCAGGGTACATACAAAAAATATGTTAAAGTATGACATTTTTATAGAAGGTACCACATAAGATGCGGCTAAGGATTTGTTTGCCATGGGTTTCAGTTTTTAAGGATTTTTTTCAATAATTACAAAGCAATTAAACTGACCGAATTTGAATATCGTCTAGTTATCCGTATGGAAGTTTTGTGAGATATATTAATATTCCAAAAATAGGTCATTTGGGAGGTACCAGAAGGGGACGGCCGATACAGTTTATATTCTTTCCTGGGGTCTAACACATCTCCTTTTATGCTTTACACTTTTTCTCGTATCAAATGATACATAACCTCATTACTAAGAGTAAGGGTGTAAAAATAGTATATCAAATTGTGTTTATTTAATGTACGCAGCATGACTTTGTAATAAACTCCTAGAAAAGAGTGCCAACCCGCTATGGTATAGTGTGCAGTGGTTGCCATCGAGTACTTGATAACAATTGTATCAAGAGTTATATTCTACTTCAATAATATTTTTATTTCCAATAAATTTGAAAAATTTCCGTTTTCATTCAATTATTTAATTTCTGCCACAAACCGACATTAGGGCCATTGCGCACTGAGTAACACTCAAAGGAATTTTAAATGATAGGCTGAGTACATTAATGTTATTTTAATAATGTCCTCGCTATGTAGTATATCTTGACCAATGTACAAAATTTAGTTGCATTCATATCGCAATAGTCAAAGCAAACAGTTCCATTTTTTTATTCTTACCCAAATCGAAACTGGTGTCTAAAATGAAATTAGTAATTTACATTGACATATTAGTAATGTCGCTAATGGCAAGAGGTAATATTAATATGACTGTGGAGCCTTGTCGTAATCTCTTAAAAGTTATTAATGAATTGAACGAGAGATTACAAATTAAATGGAACGCATTCGTAACATTGAATATAAATGATGAATTCGAAACTGTTGTAAAAGAAACGAATATACCGAAAATACTAATCACTGAAAAGACTGCAAATATTTCTCCAGCCTACAACTTACACCACCACCAATTGATGACAATTGCTTTTATGTATAATCGCAGTGATGCTCGAGATGCCGCTTCGAGTCATAGTACGCGAATGGGACTGCTTTTGAAGTCGTTGCTGGAAAAACTGCATTTCACTCACATTCTGTGGATATATGACAATGTGATTGCCATCAGTGATTTGGAAAAGTTTGCCCATGTCCACTGGTTTAATGGTCACATACGCTCAGTGTTTTTTGTTAATGGTTTATTGTATACCTATGATCCTGTACCTAACATTACCATTATACCTCTTTCCAGTCCCAGGGAGTACTGTGATCGAAAGACAATCAACAACTTTCAAGGCTATCCTCTGACATTTCCTATAGTAGCAAGTGCACCTCATTGCTATCGTTATACAGATAGAAGTGGCAACATCGTATTTACTGGCACCTTCTATTGGATATTAAAAACATTCATTGATACCTACAACTTTAGTTTCAATCAGTTTGCCTACGACTATGACAGCGGTGATTTCAGCACATTAACAGTAGGGCTAGCAAACAAGATTATAGACTTCATGCCACTTGCCTTGAATCACAACGAAGTCATGGATCAAAGCGATGTTTTGGCGAATCATAATATTCATCTCTTAGTTCCTTCGCCACGACCTATATCGAAAACTATATACTTTCGTCTACCATTTAAGCCAATTATGTGGATTGCAGAATGGTCTGCTTTGGTCCTATCATCCTTAGTAATGTCTTACAGATCACGTATTAGTTTCCCCAGGAATTTGTTATATGTCTACAACTTGTTCCTCAACAATGGTCACTTTCGGATTGCTACAACGACTGCGGCAAAGAAACTGTTTGTGTTTTGTCTGATGGCTTACGGATTTTGGTCTAGTAATTTGTATAATGCCAGATTGTCAAGTCTTATGGTGTATAATATTTACGAACCTAAAATTAAAACCCTAATGGATTTAAATCGGACAAATCTGCGATTGCTTGTGGATACCTTCGATGCTAATTATATGCGCAGTTTGCCACATATGCCGTCCATACTTTTAGATCGCATTCAGATTACGGAACGTAAGGTTATTCTTAACAAACTTCGCCAGTTGAGTGCATCTTGCATACTTTCAGGAACTGAAGAATTACTGGGTTTTTATCTTTATCAACAAACATACTTAAAGGACCCTCTGATGCATATACTCAAATGTAACCTTTATTCAGCTCAAATATTTGTCTCTATGCGAAAAGATTTGCCCTATTTCGAAACTTTTAATAAATATTTAATTAATTTATGATCTTCTGGCTTGTTGGAAAAAATAGTCCAACAATCTAAGTTGCAGGGTATTTTAAGTGGTGAGATTCAATTTTTTCGACTTCAAACGGATCCTCTTGATTTCCTTATAAATTTTTCGTATATGAGACCAATTCTTCGCATTTATGCTATTGGATTATCGTTAGCATTTTTAGCTTTACTGCTTGAAATCGTATACCATAAATTGTATTGCACACCGCAACTTAGTAGGAAATAAAAATAGGAGTAATCGGAGCAGAATAACATATGAAACTCTGTTCCAGTTCATCAACACACAGTTGATTCGCTTACAACATCGTAAAACAATGTATTTTTAAAATTCGAAGCATTTAGATTGTTGTTTTTTGGCATTGGATTTTGTAACCTTCTATGAAAAACCGTTCGCATGTAAGCATCTTACTTCATTATAGTTATTAAGAAAAGATTTTTTTTCATCATCAATTATAACCAAAATGTAAATTTGTTTGCAGAATTGTTAACTATAACTGTTAGCGTATAAATAAAACAATTTGTAGAATAAAAATCGATATATAAAGTTGTTTTCCAACAAATGTGATATTTTAATTAACTCCAACACCCCACAGTGGGGACATTGGACATTTGAAATTTTAGGCCGCAATTTTTGACCGATTTTCAAAATTCTTTTTTTTTAATTGGAAACAAAATTGTGCCCAGAATGTCTTTATTTTTCGCTGCTAGTACTGCCCGTTGATAATTTCTGAGTTCTTGACCGAATTGTCGCCAGAATCAACAAAAAGATGTCGTGCTTGTCCCACCGGGAGCATCGAGAAAGTAAATGCCTCCCGTTTCATCGTCAACAACCTTCATCAACGAATCGTACAAGTTCTTGTACTCGGAATTTAACAGCGGCACGTTTGTTCGATCTCTTTCGGTTAGCTCACCTTGATTATGAATGCATCATGCATCGAACGATTTGGTGCCTGCATTCCCAATGTCAGCAGATTGCCGCACATGAGCTGGCACAATGTAAGAATCTGACGCAGAAACGGTCACATCGGCGAACATTGAGTCCGTTTTCAAGCACATTAAAATTTTGGCAAGCCTCCCGAAATGCGGCGCACAGCACAGCATCCACAGTATGCAGGGAATTGAAGGATAGTAAATTAGCAAATGGAGGAACTGTGTATTGTCTGACTAATTATTGCACGACGTTTACGTCATCTAAGGTTTTGTCGTCTAATAGGAGGCATTAGTCAAGCAAATAACTCTTCCTAAAAACAACAGTCGTCACGGAATGAATGCCCGCAATACCATTGGATAACCTTATTTTTTACACGTAAACTCATTTTCTGAAAAAATTATCAATATTATAAATATTGCTTAGGATATTAATATATATTTTTTATCTAAATATTATTTATCTCGTTAAATACTTCAACCAAAATTTTTTGCGTTTTTCCTGAATTTTCCGAGTTTTTTTGCTAAGAATTTTCTATTTTTTCATTCGAAAAGCCATTCCGTAACACTTGCACACAAAATTCGATACAAAAAAGCAATTATCGAATTTTTCAATCGATTTTTCCGTAGGATTTTCCCAGATAAACTTTTTCCTGCCAATTACGAACAATTGAAAAAAGAATTGAGCAAAATAGCCAGCCTTTATCACTTGATAAAATACTATAAATTTTTCACACCAATTTTTTTCACAATTATCCGAAAGTTTTTTTTCCTGAATTTTCCGAGTTTTCCACCAATAGTTTTTCTATTTTTCCATTCGAAAAGTCATATTAGAATAATTATCCGAAATGTTTACCTTACATCGTCCAATATTAACAAAACATACGATAAAATAGAAAATTTTGCCGAAAAATCCAAATTTTTTCGTATTTTTCCAAGTTTTTCACCAAGAATTTTTCTATTTTTCCATTCGGAAAGTCATTTCCAAATAATTATCCGAAATTTTTCACAGTTACATCGTCCAAAATTGTCAAATCATACCATAGAATTCATAATCCTAAATTTTCCGAGCTTTCAAAAAAAAAAATTCTATTTCTTCCTTTAGAAAAGCCATTCGTAACAATTGCACACAAAATTCCATACACAAAAGCAATTTTCGATTTTTCCAATTTCCCGACTTTTCCGGAGGACTTTCCCAAATTTTTCTTTCACATAAACCATCTCCTGGCAAATATGAACAACTAAAAAAAATTTTTTAGCAATATCGGCCCAGCCGTTCTCAATTGTTGAATTACTATACATTTTTGCCACCATTTTTATATATATAGATACTAGTATTAATATTTTCCAATATGAAGTTTAGAACATTATAATTAGGCAGAATAGCCCTAGCTCTTCTAGTACCAACCATACAAAATGACCTATTTTTTGGATATAAATATTTCTTCCATAGCTTTCGAACAGACAATGGGCTACATGGCCCCGCCCCTTCTGGTACCTCCCATACAAATACATCATACCTCCCACTTTAAAAATAGAGTAATAATATCAATACATCCAACGGGATCGCACCCAAATTCTGTACTTAGTAAAACTATAACAGGATAAAGTTTTGGAAAACAAAATCAGAAGTCTAGCCACGCCCCTTCTGGTACCTCCCATACAAATGTACCTTTCCTCCCACTTAAGAGATGGAGTAATAACATCAATAAATCTAACGTGATCGTACCCAAATCCTTTATTTAGTAAAGCTATATCAGGATACAGTTTTTGAGAAAAAAAAACTGGAAGTCTAGCCACGCCCCATCTAGTACCTCCCATACACATCAGGTACCGGCCACTTTAGAAGTTGATTAATATTATTAATAGACCCAACGCGATCGAACCCAAATTCTGTATTTAGTAAAGTTCAAGCAGGATTAAGTTGTGGAGAAACCAGTACAGAAACTTCAGTCAGATAAACTGACTGATAAATACCATCACCCACTATAAGATATTGTTTAAGTCTTGAGTTATTGAAATTAACCGATTTGTAATTAAAACCAGTTAGAAAGTTTCAGTCGGGCAACCCGACTTACATATACACTTACCCTCAGTAAAACAAATAATTTTCTATTATATTGATATTATTACTCGATTTCTAAAGTGGGCGGAGTGGTACATTTGTATGGGAGATACAAGAAGGGGTGTGTTTAGGCTTCCAGATTTATTCTCCATAACTTTATCCTGTTATATCTTTACTCAATACAGAATTTGGGCATGATTGCGTTGGGTGTATTGATATTATTACTCCATTTCTATAGTGGGCGGAAAGTAAGATTTGTATGGGAGGTACCATAAGGGGCGTGTCTAGACTTCAACATTTTTCTCCAAAACTTTGTCCTGTTATAACATAACAAAATTCAGAATTTGGGCTCGATCGTGTCGAGTGTATTGATATTATTACCCTATTTCTAAAGTGGGCGGAGTGGTATATTTGTATGGGAGGTACCAGAAGGGGCATGTCTAGACTCCCAGATTTTTCTTCAAAACTTTATCCTGCTTGATCTTTACCAAATACAGAATTTGGGCAAGATCGCGTTAGGTCTTTTAATAATATTAATCGATTTCTAAAGTACCAGATGTGTATGGGAGGTACTAGATGGGGCGTGGATAGACTTAACATTTTTCTCTTCAAAACTTTATCCTGCTATAGCTTTACTAAGTAAATAATTTGGGTACGATCGCGTTGTATTTATTGATATTATTACTCCATTTCTATAGTGGGCGGAAAGTTAGATTTGTATGGGAGGTACCAGAAGGAGCGTGGCTAGGCTTTCAAATTTTTTTCCAAAACTTTATCCTATTATAGCGTGACTAAATACAGAATTTGGGTACGATCCCGTTGGGTGTATTGGTATTATTACTCGATTTCTAAAGTAGATGGAATGATGTATTGTATAGGAGGTACCAAAAGGGGCGGGACCATGTAGCCCATTTGCAATACCGTAAGTAGTTTTGAGAAAATAATAACTCGTGCAAAATTTCATAACATTTGGTTACGTCTTTCGTGCGAACCAGCCGGACAACCAGACAGACGGACAGACAGACAGACGGATATGGCTCAAAAGACTTAAAAAGTCATGAATCGAATTTGGTTCAAAGAAACCTAGGGTCTAAAGTGACTCCATCTATGTGTTACACTTTTGGGTCGTACCAAATGATATATACCCTCATTCCTAAGGGTGATGGTATAAAAATCTGGAAGTCTAAACACGCCCCTTATGTTACCTCCCTGACAAATGTACCTTTTCGCCCATTTTAGAGATGGAGTAATAATATCAATACACCCATCGCGATCCTGTTCAGTTTCTGTATTAAGTAAAGCTATAACAGGATAAAGTTTTGGAGTACAAATCTGGAAGTCTAGCCTCGCCCTTCTGGTACCTCCCATGCAAATGTACCACTCCGCCCACTTTAGAAATCGAGTGATAATGTAAATTTAATAGAAAACTTTTTGTTTTACTAAGGGAGAGGGTATATTTAAGTCGGGTTTCTTACTGGGTTTTGTCAATTTTATAACCTCGTAATAGTAGACATGCGTAACCTTTGCCAGTTCCCAAAAAAAACACCGAATTCATCATCATAGATTTCATTTCATACATCATACATTTTATTTTTGAAAGTACACTGAATTCAGTCATATTTTGCGTGAGATCTACGCTAATAAAATTTGGACTCCAAAAGTTAAAGCCAAAAAGGTTGTATACAACTATTTGAAGAAAGTTTGGCGGTACAACAAAAAGCTGGAATTTAGTTGCATCCACTTTAGTGGAAAACTGTTAACAACCTCAAAAAATCTACAATAGTTATTGATTCGGCAAAACATGCACTAATTTTTATACCCTTCACCATGCGCATGAACGGAGGCGAAATCTGAGTCGATTTAAAGGTGACCGTCTGTCCGTCTGTCCCCGTGATTACAGCCGCAGTTTAAGAGATATCGAGCTGAAATTTGGAATGCAAGCTTTTATCCTCAAAGTGGAGGTTGAGTTCTAAGATGAGCCCGATCGGTCAAAAACTACTCCCACCTCCCATACAAACTCCCCCATTTAGGGGTCTCTCCCTACGATTACAGCTGTCGTTTAAGAGCAATCAAGCTGAAATTTTGTATGCAAGCTTTCCTACACTAAGCGAAGGTTTAGTAGTAAGATGAAAGCGATCGGTTAAAAACTACTCCCACCTCCCATACAAAATCCCTCTTTTTGGGGGTGTCCGTATGTCAGTCCCGCGATTTCAGTAGTAATTAATGAGCAATCAAGCTGAAATATTGTATGAAAGCTTCCCCACTCTAAGCCGAGGTTGAATATTAAAATGAGACTGATCTGTCAAAAACTACTCTCACCTCCCATACAATGTCCCTCTTTTTGGGGGTGTCCGTATGTCAGTCCCCGCGATTACAGTAGTAATTTAAGAGCAATCAAGCTGAAATATTGTATGAAAGCTTTACTGCTCTAAGCGGAGGTTGAGTATTAAAATGAGAACGATCGGTCAAAAACTACTCTCACCTTCCATACAAACTCCCCCTTTTTGGGATATCCCTACGATTACAGTTGTAGTTTTAGGGCAATCACGCTGAAATTTTGTATGCAAGCTTCCCTACACCAAGTGGAGGTTGAGTAGTAAAATGAGTCCGATCGGTAAAAAACTACTCTCACCTTCCATACAAAATCCCTCTTTTTGGGGGTGTCCGTATGTCAGTCCCCGCGATTACAGCAGTAATTTAAGAGCAATGAAGCTGAAATATTGTACGCAAGCTTTATAAGATGAGCCCGATCGGTCAAAAACTACTCCCACCTCCCATACGAACTCTCCCTTTTTTGGGTTTGTCCCTGCGATTGCAGCCGTATTTTAGCTGACATTTTGTACACAAGATTCAATATCTAAGCCGAGGCTACTTTCTAAGATAAGCAATGTCGGTCAAAAACTACTCCAACCTCCCATTCAAACTACCTTTTTTGGGGTGGCCGCGTAACTGCCCCCGCAATTATAGCCGTAGGTTAGGAAATATTGAGCTGAAATTGTATATGCAAGTTTTAATCCTATAATAGGAGCTTACGTTGTAAGATGAGCAATATCGGACGAATACTTCTCCCACCTTTCATACAAATTCCCCCTTTTTGGGGGTGTCCGTCTGTATGTCTATAGTTTATGAGCTGTCGGTTTTAAATTTGGTATGTAAGCTTGTGTCCAGAAGCAGAGGTTAAGATCTAAGATAGGCATGATCGGATTTAAACTACTCCCATATCCCACACAACTTCCCATGTTTGGGGAGTTACAAAATTCATAAAAGTAAGCTCCAACTCACCAACTCATAAACTTATCGGTAAATCGAATAAAATCTATACAAAATTACTGACAAGATGGATGCGTGAAGATAAAAGTAACGTCCACTTCTCACCAACTCCCTTGATTTGTGGTACAAAGTTTAATACAACATAATATAGTTGTAGTGCAAATAACCAGTTTTACCACCATTTTTACAAATGTTGAAATGTATCTGAGCTTCGGCACAGCCTTACTAGTTTTTCTTCAGTACATGTCTAGTTTATTTCACATATTAAAATTAGTTTATAATTTATAAGAAACAGAAATTAATGTTGTCGTGTTATTTGACAAAAAACGAGTTAATACAGAATAAGTTCGACCGTGTTATTTGACAATAAAAAACGTGTAAAAGCAGGATTAGTTCATATATGTCGACCGTGTTATTTCAAAATCGGATTAGGTATAGACTGCAACACTTTCTAATTGCATTTTAAGAGCTATAACGCGCATATGTAAACCATAATTTGCCATCTTAGTTATGCTTTCACTATAACGAATACTAGTATTTCAGTCTATTGGTTATGCAATACACAATTTATTCCTCAAATACTAACAGCTTCAAATACATGCAATGCTATACAAAAACTCGAAAATACTTAAATTCCTAATCTACGTTTAATGCCATTTACTCGTTGATAATTTATACAAACGCAATGTCCAACTTGGGGTATTAGTTGTTCTATTGTGAAGGATAAAACGCAGTTGTGTGTGTGTGTGTATGAAAACAAGGTCGACGAACGGCGCAGTTTGATAAGGGATTCTCAGTTTCCAGTAAAGTCTTATCATTTGGTTAATTTACATTCTTCTCTCAAATGACCTATGTGGTTTCCAAGACAGAATATGCCGTCGAGTATAATGACCACAAGTAAGAGGTATTTGTGTGCGACACGGTCATGTGACCGCATAGGCTGTAAAGAGAGTGGTATATATCTAGGTATTAAACAAAGAAACCAAGATGATACCAAAACTTGTTCATCAATACACGTATTACCAGATGAAGTCCATGAAGTTTATTACAGTAAAGTTTTGGCTTTATGAAAAATGATGTACACATTTTTCCATATATATGTAGTTGGGGAATTTTAAAAAAGGCCACAGATTTTTAAATTATTGCTATTCGGCTCACCACCGTTGAAATCTTCTTCAGTTAATTCAAATTTGTCAACAAGTTCATTTAAATTAACATGGCGAATAAAAATCAAAGATTTGTTTTTCAGATTGTACCATATGAAACCTTTGGTGTAGTGCTCATATACCAAAAAACTCATATATTTCTCCTCTGACGTCCAGGCACATTGTTAAATAAAACGGTTTTACACTCAACAATTTTAAAATATGAATCAAATCCTTAACTGCAATTATTTAAAACTTTAGTAGGTGACTTTGAATTTCAATTCGATTTAATTTGATATATATATATAAATTTTGAAAGAAATATTTAATATCCAAAAATAGATAATTTTGCATGGAAGGTACCAGAAGCGATGGGGCAATTCCGCCCATTTACAATCCCATTACAAATATTCATACTGTAAATTTTCACACCGATCAGTTGAGGTTTACTCGCTCACCAGCCATCCAGCCAGACAGGCGGACATGGCTCAATTGTCTTAAAAAGTCCTGGAACGAATTTGGTCTTAACATACATGGGGTCTAATTCGTCTTCTTTAATGCGTTATATTGATGGGCCGGCTGTGGCATAGTGGTTAGAACACGCTACTATCATGCGGAAGATTCGTGATTCGATTCCCGGCTCTAGTCATCTAGCATCTCATCCTCATTCAAGGGGAGAAAAGGGAAATTAAGTTTTTTTTAGTGTATATTGAATGTTGATTTACGAAAAAATCACATACGTTATGCTGTCGCTATTTGTACCTTCAATACAAATAAGTAAATTTTTTAAGGTTTTGCTCCAAAAGCAGGGCAGGGCGGGTAGCAAATTCGATAGTTGCTAAACAAAACTAACTAAATTCAATTAAAAATCGATTAATTTAACCTTCATGTGCTCGGGATTGTAAACTTACGTGGACGGTCGGATGACTACAAATGTAGCAAACATGGATTTTTAAGTAATAAATACATATTTGCTTCAAAGTTAGTGGTTAATTTATTTTGTTTTAAGACAAAATAATATATCTTACTATAAAACTAAATAGTTCTGGAAAACTAACATCTTTTGCTATGTTTGTATGTAGGAAAATATATAACGCACACCAGTATTGGGCTAGGTGAATTGGATTTATGTATGTCATTAGTAACATCAGAAAAGCTTCCAAAGTTGTATATTCAGGACAGTAATCATATTTCAGATGTATATCCAAAAATTTTTGGAATGTAAATGCGTTGTTCCATTAGAGACATGAAAGCTATTATGCCCAGCTCCGCCGGAAGTTTCGCTTCATGCTTTTGTCTTGAATGTGGCTATAATTTTCTAAATATATAATGACTAATACGTTTATATCAAGCATATAGTAGAACATTGCCAAGGCATGCTCTGGTTTTTTTTTTGCAATCTAATATGTATTTTGAATTGTTTGTTCGGAACTACAGACTTTGTTAGAGGGACACTTGAAAGAATTATAACTGACCTTCCATTTTCTATATCGTACCTTGCTGCTTTGGTGGTATGGTCTAAGTTAATATAGTTCGGCTTTATTGCTGTCTAGTCAAACTGATCATGTATGGTAATTGTCAAACCAAGAGGCGTCCCGTCTCCATAATCTTCCCATTATATTGTTCCGCCACAGCACTAAATTCACTCATTTGTATGTTAGAAGGGGTGGGGCGTTCTAACGCTTTGTCTACTATTGTATGATTAATATAGTGATCTCATTTATATGGGAGGTACCAGAAGGGGTGTGGCAAATGTTTCGGCATTCTAAGGATTTGTCTACTATTTCAATATAATTAAACTAACTAAATTAAAAAAAAGGTAATATTGTATGGGAGGTTTCAGAAGGAATAGCTTCATTTGGACATTGTAGCAGAGCTATAATATACATCGTTTAAACTGTACAATGCATCTTATCCCCATCGATTGATTTATTGACGATTGCTAGCAATATAAGTCCAACGAACGCTCTGAGTTCTATATAGGTTTGATACCTGATTTCATATCGTCGTCTTTGCAGTATTGCAGTATATAGTTCTTTATTCGACATTTGGAATAATCTGATGATTTTCTATACTTTACAACCATTGCAACATGACGCTGGCGTGTAATGGCCTCATGCTCTGCAACGAAGTCGTTCTGAAAATCTTATAATTTAGCTACGTCGTTCTCTTGCGGGCTTCTCTAAGATCGTAGCCAGCAAGTATAATTTCGCATTTCGCGTTAATTCTTTAGAACTGATTGTGAAGAAACAAAATCAATACAAAAAGCACACGTTTCAACAAACGGTAACCAAAAAAAATTGATTTCAGTTGAAAATAAAGTGAATTTCCATACATTTTACATGGTGACTACATTTGTAGTAAGCCGGCCAGGAGATGGTCATTTTAAAATTATGATGTGAAGGCAGCATAAATATTTTTTATTATTGGTTTTATAAGTTAAATCTGGTAAAAACACTTTTTTAGGAAGCTACTGAAAATTTCGTACCATTCCCTTTTGTAACAAAAAAGTTACAAGAGTTTTATTTCAAAATTACTACAAATGTAGTCATCCGAGCACATAAAGGTTAAATAAATGAAGACTTAAACTATATCTTATATTGGGTGGTGGCATTTATCAGTCAGTTTATCTGACTGATATTATTATTTTAAATAAGCCAAGCCAAGAGCCCATATAAAGAGCTACACAATTTCAAATTAGCTCTGAGCTCGCGAGCCAGGAGCCACAAAATTTCAAATGAGCTCTCGGCTCGCGAGCCAAGGGCCATAAAATTTCAAATGAGCTCTCGGTTTTCCATCAGACCAAAAAAGAGCTGGCTCGCGAGCCAACAGCCCAAAAAAGAGCTCTCTTGGCTTGCAAGCCAGCTCTTTATATGGGCTCTTGGATCGCGAGCTGAGAGCCCAAATAAAGAGCTGGCTCGCAAGCCAAGAGCCACAAAATTTAAATGAGCCCCCGGCTCGCGAGCCAAGGGCCATACAACTTAAAATGAGCTCTCGGCTCTCCATCAGACCAAAAAAGAGCTGGCTCGCGAGCCAAGAGCCAGCTCTGGTAAAAAAAAGTACATCGTGACACAGAAAAGCGTTTTTGGGCCAATAAAAGTACTTTTTGGTACAAAAAATAAAGAGGTAGCTCTATATTTGGGCTGTTGGCTCACGAGCCGAGAGCGTATTTGAAAAATTTTAGCTCTTGGCTCGCGAGCCGGCTCTTTATTTGGGCTCCTGACTTTTTGGAAAAAAAAAATATTTTGTGCAACAAAAAGTGCCTTTTAACCAGTAAAAGTACTTTTTGGCATAGCTTGCGAGTTGAGAACCAAAAAAAGAGCTGGCTCGCGAGCCAAGAGCCACAAAATTTCAAATGGCTCTTGGCTCGCGAGCCGAACAGAAATATAAATTTGACAAGTATAACTTGTACCCAACACAACCAAAACTTGTAGTGACATGTACTCGGTTCTCTTGTACATACTCAGCGGCGGAATAGACGAGGCATTGTAAAAATATGCCTCCAAACATGCCTTCAAAGGCAATTTGTTGACATTCAAATACGCCTTCTTTTTTCAGGCATGTCTACAGGCTATAATAAGTCCTTCACTAAGCCTAACAAAAAATTCCCATGCACATTTCGCTTCTCAAATGAGACCTGCAATGAGGCCTCTTACTAGGATGAGAAAAGATCCCGCAGACATGCCTCTTTCCCTTCTAAAAACTGGCATGTAAGCAACCCTACTGTGTACCCCACAAATTACCATAGATGTGCACAAAGGGCATGCAAACTTTCTTGCCTTAAACAGGCCTGTTGACAGTCCTATTAGTAGAAGGCAGAATTGATGTCATAGCCATGCACTTGTCACTTCTCCGATTAGCCCTGTAGACAGGCCTCTTAAGGGAAGGAAAGACAGATGCTGTTGTTTATGAGAACCACATGTGTACTATTTGTCGTACAACAACTATATCACATGATAGCCGAGTAGGTAGCATGCCCAACTATGAGTACTGAGGTCGCGAGTTCGATTCCTACTGCTGGAGTTTAAAAAAAATAGTCATTACAAAATGTAAGAAATATTGTATTAAAAATGTATAAAAAGAACGAAATCATTTAATGAGGAAATAATTCGCATATGTTTTTTTTTTATTTAAACCCTTCTATAAATGCTCTTTTGGAGGCCTGCAAGCTGGTCTGCAGTAGCAATGCATGCAGGACATAATAAGCATGCCTACTGAAACGCTTTCAATGAGAAAGGGAATGTGCAGGCCTTGCCTGCCTATGGCGCCCTATGTTGATTTGAAATGAAGACTGCATTTGAAGGGTAGGGCTTCTGACTGCCTTGGCAGGCCTGCAAGAAGGCATGCAAAGCCCCATTTTTTGCTGCTGGGTAGGTATACCCATGCATTAGTGTGTGTGGGCGCGGGTATGGGTATGGTTTGATCGTTTACTCTTCAGACATGTACATGTTTAGACATTAATACTTCAACAGAACTCTTGTTATACATTTTGTCATTCTCTGGTCTCCACTAAAGGATCCATCAGAACTTCATCCGTCATCAAAAGTAATTGTCGGGGTCTTGTTATTAACAGAATTCGCGGTATCAATGATAACTTCTTTTGTCTCGTCTTCAGGACCATTACCTTGAATGGATTCTTCAAGAAGATTTGCCTTCCGATATTAATACGTCGTTACAATCCACCAAGTCAGGTGTTGGTCGTCTGGTAGCGGCAGTCTTTACCTTTCTTAGTGTCTTGATATTGACTTGTATGCCCTGTAGAAAAGCCTCCCACAGACCCTGTTCAAAGATAAATATCGCTCCTAGGATAATTCAATTCAAATTGCAAATGAGCCGACTTTAAATGTCGCTTACGACACGCTGTTATTTGCAATTTCTGTCCACAGGAAGTTTGGTAATTTAGAGTATTCTAGTAAACAGTCAATTCCAGTCAATTCCATTATGGTCCGAGAGTCTCTCTCTGTGACTCTGTTTTTTCGTGGCGTTTAACTGACGGTAGTTTCGCGAACTCTACTGTGCTTTCTTAAATATCTATTAAAATCATGGTTGAAAGGAAATGGCGTGTTGTTCTAATCGAAACTGCATAAACGAAATCTGATTAGTTTTGCTAAAAATATTAAAATTGTCAAAGTTTTAATCTGAGATAACATACACAATTTATGGCATCTCTAACAACTTGCACTAACACCTCTGTCAACATTAGTATAAATTTCTGAAGCTAAAAAGTCTTTTAATATCCATTAACCAGCACAGTAATAAAACTGAAACTTTTATGTGTGTTATAAATACCAACCACAAACCGCAATACTCATATTATTATATACATAGATAAATGATAAGGCTATGAGTGTGACGTTGCCAACTTAAATGCTTTAAGCGGTATTTAAAATTCCTTTGGTTAATTCTAGTAGGATTTATATATGTTATTGTGAAATTTTAGCCAAACCACCGAACCGAACCGAATCTTCCATAACTCTCTCTTCCTTGCCGAATGGCAAGGAGTAAAAGTAATACCATCAAAATAACAGGCATCGCTATAGGGGGTGTCACTCTGCCAGTATTTAATTGTTATTATTTCTTTTTGTATGAAAAGTCCCTGAGGTGGCTGAAGACAATAGCTCGAGTGAATGACAAACAAGCAATATGTTGTAATCCTATCTCTATTATAAATGGAACTCCAAGCGAATCAGAGCACAGAGAAAGATCTTAACCATTTGTCATCGTTGAAAATATGCCAAATATATTTATTTTACGACAAGAGAGTGGGCTTAGTGACAACTTTTGTAATATAGGCTATGGTTGATGAAGTATTCAATTTAAGCATTCAAGACTTTTGTGTTACCTAAATTAAAGGAAAATCTTTCAAATATCATATTAATATGGACAAAGGTTGCTATCGTTTTGGCAAAGCCAGTGACAAACATTCATATAGGTTTCATATAGGTTTTTGAATTGTGGAGTTTTTATACGAATAATATGAAAGTTAGCGCCATGGTGATGCGTGAGCAAAGTTAAATCTCTACAGCTGTTAGTTTCTCTTTTTATTTCAGTCAGGGCGATGTTAAATAACAATAAAACAAGTAGCACAATTTTATCGACAAGGCAGTACGGCTTCATTGGAGCACCACAAACTTTTGTAGCTTACATTGTTTCCTGCTACGTAATTGGAACATTTGAAAAAATTAAGTACGATGTAAGACAGCTTGGGTGTCATTTTAAATATGCGACTTTTTGCAACACAAAAAACAGCAGTTGTTAGAGAAGATAAGCAGTACTTGTGTCCTGGTAAACTTGTGATTATTTTTATACCATCACCCTTAGGGATGAAGGTATATATTATTTGATACGACCCAAAAGTGTAACACATAGAAGGAGTGACTTTAGACCCTAGGTTTCTTTGAACCAAATTCGATTCATGACTTTTTAAGTCGTTTGAGCCATGTCCGTCTGTCTGTCTGTCTGTCTGTCTGGTGGCTGTCCGGCTGGTTCGCACGATAACTTTCGAAAGACGCAACCAAATGTTTTGAAATTTTGCACGAGTTATTATTTTCTCAAAACTACTTACGGTATTGCAAATGGGCTACATGGCCCCGCCCCTTCTGGTACCTCCCATACAAATACATCATTCCGCCCACTTTAGAATTCGAGCAATAATATCAATATACCCTACGTGATCGTCCCCAAATTCTTTATTTAGTAAAGCTATAACAGGATAAAGTTTTGGAAAAAATTTTGAAAGCCTAGCCACGCCCCTTCTGGTACCTCCCATACAAATCTACCTTTCCGCCCACTATAAAGATGGAGAAATAATATCAATAAATTAAACATGATCGTACCCAAATTCTATTTTTAGTAAAGCTATAACAGGATAAAGTTTTGGAGAAAAAAATTGGAAGTCTATTCACGCCCCATCTGGTACCTCCCATACACATCTGGTACCGCCCACTTTAGAAATCGATTAATATTATTAAAAGACCTAACGCGATCGTGTCCAAGTTCTGTATTTGGTAATGTTTAAGCAGGATAAAGTTTTGGAGAAATAATCTGAAAGTCTAGACACGCCCCTTCTGGTACCTCCCATACAAATGTACCACTCCGCCCACTTTAGAAATAGGGTAATAATATCAATACACTCGACACGATCGTGCCCAAATTCTGTATTTTGTTATGTTATAACAGGACAAAGTTTTGGAGAAAAAATTCGAAGTCTAGCGACGCCCCTTATGGTACCTCCCATACAAATGTACCTTTCCGCCCACTTTAGGGATGTACTAATAATATCAGTACACCCAAGGCAATCGTGCCCAAATTCCGTAATTAGTAAAGCTATAACGGGATAAAGTAATGGAGAATAAATCTGGAAGCCTAACCACACCCCTTCTCGTACCTCCCATACAAATGTGCCACTCCGCCCACTTTAGATATCGAGTAATAATATCAATATAACAGAAAATTATTTGTTTTACTGAGGGTAAGGGTAAATGTAAGTTGGGTTGCCCGACTGAAACTTTCTAATTGGTTTTAATTACAAATCGGTTAATTTCAATAACTCAAGACTTAAACAATATCTTATACTGGGTGATGGTATTTATCAGTCAGTTCAACTGACTGAAATTTCTGTACTGGTTTCATTGGTGTTTGGCCACAAGGGCTGTATGTTGTTGACAAATCAACTCGAACAGCATCTTCTGTAGAAGAATATAAAGAAGCGCTGACCAAAATGGTACCTAAGAAAGTCAATTTGTTTAGGTTTGAAAACTTTTTATACCATCACCCTTAGTGATGGGGGTATATATCATTTGATACGAAAACCTGTAAGAAAGTTTAGTCGGGCAACCCGACTTACATATCACCCTCACCTACAGTAAAACATAAAATTTTCTATTATATTAATATTATTACTCGATTTGGGCGGAGTGGTACATTTGTATGGGAGGTACCAGAAGCGGCGCGGCTATCCTTAAAGTTTTTTCACCAAAACATAATCCTGTTATACCTTAACAAAATACAGAATTTGGGCACTATCGCGTCGAGTGTATTGATATTACCACTCGCTTTCTAAAGTGGGCGGAATGGCACATTAGTATGGGATGTACCAGAAGGAGCGCGGCTAGACATACAGATTTTCTCTCCAAAAGTTTATCTTGTTATAGCTTTACCAAATACAGAATTTGGTCACGATCGCGGTAGGTGTATTGATACTATTACCCCATCTCTAAAGTGGTCGGAATGCTACATTTATATGTGAGGTACCGTAAGGGGCGTCGCTAGGCTTCCAATTTTTTCTCCAAAACTGTATTCTATTATAGTTTAACAAAATACAGAATTTGGGCACGATCGTGTGGAGGGTATTGATATTATTACTCCATCTGTGAAGAGGTTGGAGTGGTACATTTGTTTGGGAGGTACAAAAAGGGGCGTGTCTAGACTTTCAGATTTTTTTCTAAAACTTTACCTTGCTTGAACTTTACTAAGTACAGATTTTGGGCATCGATTTCTTAAGTGGGCGGTACAAGATGGGGACTTCCAGTTTTTTTTTCCAAAACTGTATCCTGCTATAGCTTTAGTAAATAAATAACTTGGGTACGATCGCGTTGGATTAATTGATATTATTACTCCATATATAAAGTGGGCGGAAATGTACATTTGTATAAGAGGAACCAGAAATGGCGTGGGAGGTGCCAGACAGACAGACATACATGGCTCAACCGATTTAAAAAGTCATGAATCGAATTTGGTTCAAAGAAACCTAGGGTCTAAAGTGAATCCTTCTACGTGTTACATTTAGGGTCGTAACAAATGATATATACCATCCTACCCGTTGGGAGAGGGTTTAAAAAGTAAATGTATTATACTAAAGGAGACGAGTTGGACCCCAAGTTTCTTAAGACCAAATTCGTTTCAGGACTTTTAAAGACGATGAGCATATCTTTTTTGTAAGTAAACTGAATTCACTCAAATTTTTCTTATGATGTTCGTCTATGAAAATTTGACTCAGGAATGAATATGGACTATATCGGTTTACACCTTCTGGTACCTCCTATACAAAATTACCTATTTTTCGAAAATTAATATTTCTCCCATAACTTCCAAACGGATTATTGGGGAGTAATGAAAATTGGTCGGTTTAATTATTTTGTCAAAGGAGGGAAAACCTCAGAAAACCTAACTATTCGACACACCCCTTCTCGTACCTCCCATACAAATGACCGAATTCACCCTCACAGTCTTACATACATTAGGAATAATATGGACTATATCGGTTCACGCCTTCTTGTACCATCCATACAAAATGATCTTTTTTTGGAAAATTTATATTTCTCCAATAACTTCCAAACGGACACGTGGAGGGTAATGGAAATTGGTCGGTTAATGTATCTTGTAATAGGAGGCAAAACCTCAAAAAACCTAACTATTTAACACAACTCTTCTGGTACCTCCCATACATACATAGGTGGCCATATTTTATTTGTTTATAATTATTGTGGGTCAGGCTTACGCTTTTGAAAAATTTTAATCTTTCGAATACAACAAAAACTACTTTTGGCCAGCGTATGTGAAAACAAATCGTACGTTAACTAAACGTTTCCATAAAAAAAATTGTCAACTTGAAACAAAATTTTGCAAGCTTTGTAAAGTGATCCTCCAGTGCTCGTTAAACTCAATCTTTGTAAGATTAGCAACAATACATTGAGCTCTAGAGGCTGCTGCTACAAAAAGTTGCAAACACTACTCGTTATTTACGAATGTTCACAAAATATTTATATTTCTAAGAATTAGTGTCAATATTGACAGTGTAAAAGGGGGGGAAGTACTACAAAGATGGCATCAACATCAACACAGAACTGGTTTGTGCCTAAATATAAATCTCCGAATGAAATATCATATACAAAAGTTCAAAAATAATCGGATATGTTAACATATGAGCTAAAGCTAACATTGCTTTTATTATGCGATACTTTTGTTTAATTGTAACTAGCCTTTTGAAATCTTTGTATAACATCCTTCATATATTTATATAGAATGTATTGTATAACTTTTGCCTTTTCAACGGGCATTATGCAGGCTTATTTCCACTAACTCTATATGTATAAACAACCCTAAAAGAAAACATAGAACAAATATACTAAAATACATAACATAAAGAAAATATATTAAAGCAAACGCACATAAACATACTTCAATAGGCAGATGAAAACATCATCAAATATGAATGTGTAATTGGCATTAAGATCATAACATCGCAAAAAGTTTTTCTGAAAAGAAAACAATTTCCTCACCCCCCCTCACCAAACAAAAGTTAAACATATTTTGTGCGTACGATTCAATGCACATATGTGTGTCGATACATTTGGGGTTTTAGCAATCATCCTCTTATGAGACAGGCGAATGGTAACAAACATACGTACATACATTTCAAAGCACACAAGTATTAGTATTCTAAGAATCTCTTCCTCAAAAAGGTTAAGGTCAACAGACGTTCTCGCACTACATCGACACTAATGTGATTTCAGGTCAAATGTTGTTGGAAACATCACTTAAATTCTATTGAACCGTTAACCTACACTCAAAAAAAAGTTTTCTTAAATTTAAATTTAATGCTTTTTTAAATCTAAGTTTAGTTTTAAAATTTAAATTTTAAATTATAGTAAAGTTTTACTTAAACCAACGAATTTTTCTACTTTTGAGTAAATTTTATTTAAACGAGGAATTCCAAAATATTATGTGAACTCAAATTTGGTAAATAAAAAGTTCAACATGAATGCAATTTAAGTTCATTCGAACCACAAATTAATAGGTATATATTAGAATAATTTACTTCTTTTTAGAATCTTCTAAGCCTTCGATTAGAATCTGCAGTCATAGTGTTTAATTACAAAACATTACTTTCGTAATTTTCATGGTAATTAAATTAATGGGTTTCGAACTCCCATCCCTGCCTTACATTCTCGTTAGAATCTGTCTACTCCTATTTAATACACCCTTGTAAGTGTTTACAGATTCTAACGAGTAACTTAACGAATGCTTAAAGTCGCCGCCACCTTACTTCATCTTGTCGTATCTTGTTGACTCTTCAAGTTAACTTCTCGTACTCTACCGATCGCTATCGACAGCATCGCCCTGCATATCGTTGCAACTAAATTACAATGGTGTAATTATAAAGGTAAAATTGTTACCAACAATAAAGCAATTGGCTTTTTTTATACCATCACCCTTAGGGATGAGGGTATATATCATTTGATACGAAAAAAAGTGTAACGCATTAAAGGAGACGAGTTAGACCCCAAGTATCTTAAGAACAAATTCGTTTCAGAACATTTTAAGAAGAATGAGCTATGTCCGTCTGTCTGGCTGGCAGGCTGGCTGGCTGGCTGGCTGGCTGGCTGGCTGGCTGGATGGCTGGTCAGCAGGATAACTCGAGTAAACCTTAACGGATCGGTATGAAAATTTACCAGTATCAATATTTTTCAAAACGAACTTATGAGATTGTAAATGGGCTGAATAGCCCCACCCCTTCTGGTACCTCCCATACAAAATTACCTATTTTTGGATAATTAGTATTTCTTCCATAACTTCCAAACGGACAACCGGAGGATGCTTGAATTTGGTCAGTTTATTTATCTTGCAAAAGTAGACAAACCCTAAGAAAACCGAAACCTGTGCCCCACCCATTCTGGTACCTCCCATACAAATGACCGAATTGACCCTTATAGTTTTACATACATATCTTTTTTGCAAGTAAACTTAGATCACTCATATTTTGCGTATGATGTTTGCTTATAAATATTAGACTCAGGTATGAATATGGACTATATCGGTTCACGCCTTCTGGTACCTCCCATACAAAATGACCTATTTTTGGAAATTATATATTTCTCCAATAACTTCAAAACAGTCACTTGGGGGGTTATGAACATTGGTCGATAAATTAATGTTGTGATAGGAGGCGAAACCTCAGAGAGCCTAACTATTTGACACACCCCTTCTGGTACCTCCCATACAAATGACCGAATTGACCCTTATAGTTTTACATACATATCTTTTTTGTAAGTAAACTGAGATCACTCAAATTTTGCGTATGATGTTTGCTTATAAATATTAGACTCAGGTATGAATGTGGACTATATCAGTTCACGCCTTCTAGTACCTCCCATACAAAATTACCTATTTTTGGAAAATTAATAATTCTCCCATAACTTCCAAACGGACATTTGAGGGGTAATGAAAATTAGTCGGTTAATTTATATTGTGATAGGTGCGAAACCTCAGAAAACCTTACTATTTGACATACCCCTTCAGGTACCTCCCACACAAAGGACCGAACTCACCCCTATAGCCTTACATACATATCTTTTTTTGTAAGTGCACTGAATTCAGTCATATTATTCGTAAGTTGTACGTATGACAATTTGAGTTAGGAATGAATAAGGACTGTATCGGTGCACCTCTTGTGGTACCCCCTATCAAAATTAAATTTTTTTGAAAAATTAATATTTCTCACATAAATTCCAAACCGGCACCTATACCCCCTACACAAATAAGTAAAGTTTTGGACGATTTTGCGCCACAAGCAGGGGAAAAAATATACATAAGTAATTTTATTTTAATTAAAAATCTCTTCATTTCAATAACTCAAGACTTCAACAATATCTTATTTTGGGTGATGGTATTTATCAGTCAGTTTACCTGACTGAAATTTCTGTACTGGTTCTTTATATTAAAACTATCGTGTTTTATTTCCCCTCTTTTTCTTTTCATTATTGCGCTTACGGCGAACACATAGAATTTCCCTTTCCATTTACTTGGACTCGTCTTTGGGGAAAATATTTTTGTGCTCCCCATAGCACCAGATAGAATGGCATAAACAACAAGTACAGAAAATTCAGTCAGGTGAACTGACTAATAAATACCCTCACCCTATGTATGATATTATGATTTATTTATGACATGATGTAATTCGCCAACAAATATAAAAAGTTTAAATCAATATCATTTCGCATATCGTCGATATACTGCATAAACTGAACAACTTCACTTTTTGTGTTTCTGAGTTATTGATGATTTAAAGTTTATGGCCGCTTGTGTTTTTATATAATAACTAAAAAACTACTACAAAATAGTAATTTTACAGGGCATAGGATATGGCTTTTGGGACACTTTTCAAAAAAAGTTCTTAAGTACAATCTTTGGGTTATTAAGTTATCAATGATTTATAGTTTATGTCCGCCTATGTTTTGATACAATTACACATACAAAAAAAAACGCATTCTAAATTTTAGTTTAAAATTCTTATTTTTTGCAGAAAAAGTACTTAAACATTTAAGTACGAACAGTGCTAATTATTCTTTAATCAAGTATAAAACGGGATATGTTCAAAAATTTAAGCATAAAAAAATCTTAAAATACGAATAAAATTCTCCAATTAATTTAGTACGAACTTAATTACAGAATTTTAAGTACCAACTTCTCAACTTTAAAGTATAAAATTCTTAGAATTAATATAAAGTATTTTCTGACTTAAAGTAAGAATAAACCAGTACATAAATTTCAGTCAGGTAAACTGAATGATAAATACCATCACCCAATATATGATATTATTTAAGACATGAGTTATTGAAACTAATAGATTTTCAATTAAAATAAAATAAATAAAATAAATAAATACTTATTTATGATTTTTTCCTTGCTTGAGGTGTAAAATCGTCCAAAACTTGGCTTATTTGTGTAGGAGGTATAGGTGCCGGTTTGGAATTTATGTGAGAAATGTTAAGTTTTTAAAAAAAGGTTATTTTGATTGGGAGTACGAAAAGGGGTGAATCGATACAGTCCTTATTCATTCCTGACTCAAATTATCATACGTACAACTTACTTAAAATTTGACTGAATTCAGTGTACTTACAAAAAAGATATGTTTGTAAGACTATGGGGGTGAGTTCGGTCATTTGTATGGTAGGTACCAGAAGGAGTGTGTCAAATATTTGTTTTTTCTAGTGTTTTGCCTCCTATAACAACATAAATTAATCGATCAATTTTCATTACCCCCCAAGAGTCCGTTGGAAGTTATGGGAGAAATATATATTTTCCAAAAATAGGTCATTTTGTATGGGAGGTACCAGAAGGCGTGAACCGATATAGTCCATATTCATTCCTGAGTCCCATTTTTATAAGCGAACATCATACTCAAAATTTAAGTAAATTCAGTTTACTTACAAAAAAGATATGTATGTAAGACTATAAGGGTCAATTAGGTCATTTGTATAGGAGGTACCAGAAGGGGTATGGCAAAGGTTTCGGTTTTCTTATAAATAAACTGACCAAACCTAAATATCCTACGACCGTCCGTTTGGAAGTTATGAAAGAAATATAAATTATCCAAAAATAGGTAATTTTGTATGGGAGGTACCAGAAGGGGTGGGGCTATTTTGCCCATTTACAATCCCATAAGTTCGTTTTAAAAAATATCAATACTGGCAAATACCGATCTGTTAAGGTTTACTCAAGTTATCCTGCTGACCAGCCATCCAGCCAGCCAGCCATCCAGTCAGATAGACGGACATAGCTCAATCGTCTTAAAAAGTCCTGAAACGAATTTGGTCTTAAGATACTTGGGGTCTAACTCGTCTCCTTCAATGCGTTACACTTTTTTTCGTATCAAATGATATATACATTCATCCCTAAGGGTGATGGTATAAAAATCTTACATAAATCTCAGAGAAAAAAAAATGTTTGGGAGAGAAATAACATTTACTCTCTAAGCTAAATGTTTTCTCCCCACAATTAATTCGCATTCTAAATTTATGTTTAAAATTCTTATTTTTTGCAATAATCGTACTTGTGTGTGTGAACTTCGTTGATGCTATTTTCGCACCAGTGTGTTTTGACTTCTCATTAATTTCGTGGAGATTATAACACTTAAGGTTTGTAATGATGGTAAAAAAGCACAGCAAAGGGTACTTATTAGATTGTTGCCAAACTATATATTTTCCGCATATTTTTTAATAAAAATAAAGCCCCAGCAGGCTTAATGTCATCCACATATATTCAAGAATTATATACTTAAAATTCAAGCCCAAACAGGCTTAATGTCATCTAAATTCAAGAATTATATACTTACTAGTGGGCCCGGCAATGCTTCGCTATTGCACATTAACTTGTAATATATTTCACATTTAGGTCTACAAAGTACTTTGAAAACGTTCATCAGCAAAGTCATATCTATAGTGCTTACATGTAGATTAAGTTTTTTCTGTATGTAGGGCGAAAAGCCACTTCTTCCAAAAATCGGAAACAGACATTCCGCTAATTTTAATAATTTTAATTTTGATCTGTAGTAGCGGATACTAACTATCTTTTTGGGCATAAAAAACATTTTGTTATGCCTTCTCCGCCTATTGACCGCAAATGAAAATTCCGTCTGAAGCTTCATGCCTTTAGCCATAAAAACTTATTTTGTCATGTCTTCTTATCACACGGATCAAGAATATTCCGGAATACTATTTTTGTATTGAACTCGTATTACCATTTTTTTGAGATAATTTGGTCACCAATGTTTGGCTTAACAAAGTGATGGTCTCACGCGCTGTATGGCATATTACACCGTCGTGTTGGAACCATTTCTCGTTCAAATAATGTGCAATGACATGATAAATAAAAAAAATCACTTGATCGTCCACTGGCTCAAATTCTTCCACCAGTTAGATCTTATATAGATGCAGGCCAAGATCTTTCTTCAGCATTTGCATAGACCGAGTTGCTGAGAATGGCGTCGGTTTGATAAATTCGAGTCCCCTGTCACACTTACGTCTAAAACGTCGATGGCTTCTATTAGCTGCTCAGATGAATCATTATATGCACCCTCAACTTCACAAAGGGCTCCATAAGTTTGGCGAACAGAACGTGCATTTTGAAAATAAATTTGCAAGATTTGCAAACGTTGTTCTTGTGTAGTTTTTACATGGTGATTTTCCAAAGTATACTAAAAGAAGTTCTATACGTCAAAAAAAATTACCCCATATATAGGTTATTTACAAATATTTGCTTATGTTACCTCTGACATACTTTACAAATGTTAATTGTGCCCCAATAAAACAAAAGGTGTTTTCCAGTATAACTACAATGAATATTGCATTTTTTTCTGAAAAGTAACTGGTGTACGGACCATTATTTGATACAGTTTAAATATTTAACTATTGAAGTGCGTGGCAGCGCCTGGGCACTTTTTACTTATTAAGTTCCAAATAGCCTGTTCATTAGGGCGGAACAATTTGTTCGCGTCTAAAAAAACGTGGTAATCGTATACCAGTATCGCAATGTACGATGAATTCTTAGACAATTTCGCTTAGAAACTATATGTCTACAATCAATTCCTAGTTCGCGCTGAGAAGCATGAAGATTTCAGGTTTAGGTATATTTTTAGCAATTTTTCAGACCAAGACGAAGAGAATAGTATATTTTTGACATTGTTTTGGATCCCGCCCAATATTCTGAAAAATGATTTTTAAAAACTTAATTTCAGTATGCCAACTCTCAGAGGTCATAACTTTTTAACCAATACATAGATTTGCTTCTGTAATACCTCATTTACTTTGCTGGGAAATTAGTTTTACGCAGAAGGTCTCGAAAAATATATATCTGAAGTTTTCGGTTTGTGCTCATTTAAAAACCAAAAAAAAATTACTTCTTGTAAGCGCGGAATACCTTGTGTTATCGAATATTGCCATTTTCACCCCCTAAATGTAGAAAAATCCAAACAATGTGTAGCCTATGTTACTCGCGGGGTTATTCGGAAGATTCCCTGAAAATTTCATCAAAATCGGTCCAGCCGTTTTCGAGTCCATACGTTACATATATATATACACACATCCTCTTTTATATATATAGATAAATCAAACCCCAGCAGGCTTAATTTCATCTATATTCAAGAATTCTATACTTAAAAATCAAGCCCCATCAGGCTTAATGTCATCTATTATTAATAATTTTTTACTTAAAAATCAAGGGCCACAAGGCTTAATAACATCTAAAAATAAGAATTCCAGGCTAGGTTTTTTCGTTCTTCGATCAAGAATTTTGTACTGGATTTAAGAAAATCCGTACTTACCGTACTTTTGACACAGCTTGCAAACGATTAAAGTACGGATTTTTTTTTGAGTGTACTACAAATCTTTTTTAAATAGACATTGGATTTTTTTAGAGGGCATAGATTATGACTTTTGGAACACTTTTGCATCATTAAGTCCATTTTACAAAAAAAGTGGAGTTGGTCAGTTCTCACACGATATGGTTATTTTGTATTAGAGTACCGAATACGTTTTTCATGGTACCAAATTATTGAAAAAATATTAATTTTCGGGAAATTAGCTAATTTGTATATGAGATTCCAGCTGGGACAGCACTACGTGTCCCATTTAAAATTGTAAGTTAAAGTTTAATTAACAGTTACCTTGAGAAACATTAGACTAAATTCACTGAACTTACATAAAGAATTATAAGCAATTACGGTCATTTGCAGAAGGAATATAGGGAGTGTCGAATAGTTTGGTTTCCTGAGGTTTTGCCTACTATTTCAAGAAAAACAAGTAACATATTTTCAGTCGGGTAAACCAAACATAATATACCCTCAGTGAATACCTACAATTTGCAGATATTAAAATTTCAAAACTATCCTCCTTTAGCTTAACAAAATACGATCGTGTTAGGTATATTGATATTAAGGCTCGATTTCTAAAGTAGCGTGGCTAGACTTCTAATTATTTTTCCAAAAAATTATCCATTTATAATTTTACTTAATATGGAATTTGGGCACGATCGCGTTGGATATATTTATAGCATCACCCTTAGGGATGAGGGTATATATCATTTGATACGAAAAAAAAGTGTAACGCATTAAAGGAGATGAGTTATACCCCAAGTATCTTAAGACCAAATTCGGAATTTTAAAGACGATTGAGCTTTGTCCGTCTGTCTGGCTGGCTGGTGGGCAGGATAACTCGAGTAAACCTTAACGTATCGGTATAAAAATTTACCAGTATTAATATTTTTTAAAACGAACTTATGAGCTTGTAAATGGGCTAAATAGCTCCACCCCTTCTGGTACCTCCCATACAAAATTACACATACAAAATTAATATTTCTTTCATAACTGCCAAACAGACGACCGGAGGATATTTTAATTTGGTCAGTTTATTTATCTTGCAATAGTAGAGAAACCCTATGAAAACCGAAACCTTTGCCACACCCATTCTGGTACCTCCCATACAAATGACCGAAATTACCCTCATAGTTTTACATACAAATCTTTTCTGTAAGTAAACTTCACTCAAAATTTGCGTATGATGTTCGCTTATCAAAATTGGACTCAGGAATGAATATGGACTATATCGGTTCACGCCTTCTGGTACCTCCCATACAAAATTACCTATTTTTGGAAAATTTATATTTCTGCCATAACTTCCAAACTGAAACTTGAAGGGTGATGAAAATTAGTCGGTTAATTTATATTATGATAGGAGGCAAAACCTCAGAAAACCTAATTATGTGACACACCCCTTCCGGTACCTCCCATACAAATGACGGAACTCACCCTTATAGTCTTACATACTTATCTTTTTTATAAGTTCACTGAATTCAGTCACATTTTGCGTATGATGATCGCTTATGAAAATTAGACTTAGGAATGAATATGGGCTATATCGGTTCATGCCTTCTGGTACCTCCCATATAAAATGACATATTTTTGAAAATTTTATTTTTCTCCCATTACTTTCAAATGGACACTTGGGGGGTAATGAAAATTGGTCGGTTAATTTATATTGTAATAGGAGGCAAAATCTAAGAAAACTTATCTATTTGACGCACCCCATCTGGTACCTCCCATACAAATGACTGAACTCACCCCCATAGTCTTACATACATACCTTTTTTATAAGTTCACTGAATTCAGTCAAATTTTGTGCATGATGTTCGCTTATGAAAATTGGATTCAGGAATGATTATGGACTATATCGGTTCATGCCCTCTGGTACCTCCCATACAAAATGACCTATTGTTGGAAAATTAATATTACTCCCATAACTGCTTAACCGACGCCTGAGGGTAATAAAATTTGGTCAGTTAATTTATCCTGTAATTGGAGGAAAAACCTCAACAACCCCTTACTATTTGACGCACCCCTTCAGGCAAAAAATTTTACATGTTATTTTATTTTAATTAAAAAACTATTAATTTTAATAACTCTAAAACAATATCTTATATTGGGTGATGGTATTTATCAGCCAGTTTACTTGACTGAAACTGCTGTACTGGTTTTACTGTCACTGTGGAAATGCCCATATCACTCTAATTTTAAATTTGTATTCAAAAATGTGTTAAGCCTTCAAAACAGTAACAGTATACTAAGTCTGCATGCCAAACAAACTGTATTATCTGCCATTTACAAATATATGAATCATGGTGAAAACTGCATGTGTTATGTTTTTAATATGATGATGACTTCAACAGATAGGACAATATTCAAAAATAATTAAATAATTCTCCACCAACAACTTTATTCCATTTTTAATTATTTTTGACAACATCCTTTTGTATATATGCATAGGTAATGTAACTGTCATATTTACATAACTATATTGAATATTAATAACTCAGCAAGTGTTGATACAAATTCTGGTATCAAAGCGCTCAATATAATTTAGAAAATTGTGTTTCCAAAATAGTAGAGTTATTTTGTAATTAACTACATATATACTATGTGTGTGTATTTAATAAATACGCACAATTTTCAGGTATTTTACTGACATTGTATGAAATTTGATCTAAATTTAAATTGGTTTAATGAAAATAATTAAATGATACAGAGACATAACATAATGATTTAACAATGAGTTTTATCGATTTGCTTAATAAAATTTGCTCAGCAAAACATATGCATCGAGTGAAATATTGAAATATTTATACTGTTTAGTTGACCTCTAAGATCTCAAACTTTCAGCTCTTTGCCAAGCGCATCATGTGATGCGCGGTACAAATATTGACTCGGATCACCTGGTTGCAGTTAAGGTACACACACGATTAAGTAATCATTAAAACACTCGTAACCAAACGCAATGGAAGCTAGACATCACAAAGCTGCAAGCCACTCTCAATTACTTCAAACAAACCCCCCTATTTCTGATATTCCCGACACACAGTGGCATCATTTTGCGAATTCTATTACCACTGCCGCAACGACCGCACTGGATTATGAAAAACCACGCTCAGATAAGCCCTGGTATGATGATGAATGTCGTGAAATGTCTGAAGAAAATGGAAACTGTAGCCAATGGCAGCGCGTGCGGTGACGGAGCGTTATAATGAGAGGAGGGAAGTGAAACGCCTGCTCAAGCGGAAAAAGCGTCCGAAGAAGAAAAGAGAGAGCCAAGATATCGAAATCTACAGGGGTAAAGGTAAAGCCCGAAAGTTCTACCAAAAGCAAAGGTTTCTTGTTCTATTAGATCATTCTAAGGCGTTTGATACAGTAGATCATGGTACTTTATGTATGAAACTTAGCCATCTATTTCATTTCTGTCCAACAGCTATACAACTTATTGAATCTTATCTTACTGGTCGTACACAATCAGTATGACATTACAAAACATATCTATAAGTCTTCCATGTGCTAAGGGTGTACCCCAAGGTTCCATTTTAGGTTCTTGATTTTTTCAACATATATATATTAATGACTTACCTCAATGTCTAAAATATTGCAAAGTCCACTTGTACGCTGATGATGTTCGCCTATATATAAGTAGGCTATTTCATTCTCTAAGTGATGTTGAACTTAATTTGGGTTTATCAAATATTCTTCAGTGGGCAACATCAAATGTACTTTGTCTTAATCCAAGCAAATCAAAATGTCTTTTAATTCACAATAGAACTGCGGCTCCCAACCATTCTGATATAAATATTGTAATTAATGGTGTAAGCATTGAAAAAGTAACTCAGACTAAAAATTTTGGGATCACTTTCAAAAACGTTAAGTTGGTCGAGTCATATTAATTCTGTTGTAGAGCAAACATATTGTAAGCTCAGGGTTTTATGATCAACCCAAACCCACACTCCCTTCGATATCCGAGTACTACTGGCAAAATCGTATATTTTACTTGGACTATTTTTCGGTTGTGAGCTTTTCGCAAATTGTGATTCGGGCAGCGAAAGGAGGTTAAATGTCGTATTCAAACGTTATCAGATATACATATGGACTAGCTGACCGGGCAGACTTCGTCCTGCCTAAAGAAGTATTGACTGAAATTTAACTTTTTTTGGTTGGAATAAATCTTCGGGTTGTGTTAGTTTCTTTTGATATTCGCATCGAAATTTAACAAAAATTTTGAGGTATATTAAAACATAATATAGTTATAATGACAGAAATTTATTTTAATGCTTTTGATAATAGAGTATGTATGGAAGAACCAAAGAAGTGTACATATTTTAATCAGTGGGTCATTCTACACGTGAACATGCAACATAAAGGTGTTCATGCGAAAAATTTGAATTTTTCAAATTTGAATAGATTTATTGAATGTCATTGCAAATTTTAACTGAACTGGAAACTGTAGTCATTTAAATCTAACGCAAATCCGTATGTATCATTGTTATACACAGTAGCAACACTTCGGTTCCCTTATATTTTCTGGGTAAATTAATTTAAGAAGGATAACTCAATCATGTATTTCTTCTTAAATCCTATAATACGCGATCAAGGGGTTTGACCGATTTTTATACTATCACCCTTAGGGATGAGGGTATATATCATTTGATACGACCCAAAAGTGTAACACATAGAAGGAGTCACTTCAGACCCTAGGTTTCTTAGAACCAAATTCGATACATGACTTTTTAAGTCATTTGAGCCATGTCCGTCTGTCTGTCTGTCTGTCTGTCTGTCTGGTGGCTGTCCGGCTGGTTCGCACGATAACATTCGAAAGACGCAACCAAATGTTTTGAAATTTTGCACGAGTTATTATTTTCTCAAAACTACTTACGGTATTGCAAATGGGCTACATGGCCCCGCCCCTTCTGGTACCTCCCATACAAATACATCATTCCGCCCACTTTAGAAATCGAGTAATAATATCAATACACCCTACGGGATCGTCCCCAAATTCTGTATTTAGTAAAGCTATAACAGACAGACAGACAGACAGACAGACAGACAGACAGACAGACAGACAGACAGACAGACAGACAGACAGACAGACAGACAGACAGACAGACAGACAGACAGACAGACAGACAGACAGACAGACAGACAGACAGACAGACAGACAGACAGTCAGACAGACAGACAGACAGACAGACAGACAGACAGACAGACAGACAGACAGACAGACAGACAGACAGACAGACAGACAGACAGACAGACAGACAGACAGACAGACAGACAGACAGACAGACAGACAGACAGACAGACAGACAGACAGACAGACAGACAGACAGACAGACAGACAGACAGACAGACAGACAGACAGACAGACAGACAGACAGACAGACAGACAGACAGACAGACAGACAGACAGACAGACAGACAGACAGACAGACAGACAGACAGACAGACAGACAGACAGACAGACAGACAGACAGACAGACAGACAGACAGACAGACAGACAGACAGACAGACAGACAGACAGACAGACAGACAGACAGACAGACAGACAGACAGACAGACAGACAGACAGACAGACAGACAGACAGACAGACAGACAGACAGACAGACAGACAGACAGACAGACAGACAGACAGACAGACAGACAGACAGACAGACAGACAGACAGACAGACAGACAGACAGACAGACAGACAGACAGACAGACAGACAGACAGACAGACAGACAGACAGACAGACAGACAGACAGACAGACAGACAGACAGACAGACAGACAGACAGACAGACAGACAGACAGACAGACAGACAGACAGACAGACAGACAGACAGACAGACAGACAGACAGACAGACAGACAGACAGACAGACAGACAGACAGACAGACAGACAGACAGACAGACAGACAGACAGACAGACAGACAGACAGACAGACAGACAGACAGACAGACAGACAGACAGACAGACAGACAGACAGACAGACAGACAGACAGACAGACAGACAGACAGACAGACAGACAGACAGACAGACAGACAGACAGACGGTCATGGCTCAAACGACTTAAAAAGTCATGAATCGAATTTGGTTCAAAGAAACCTAGGAACGATTGTGCATTGTGTTCGCTCTCAGTTCTAAGTTGTATGTAGTCAAAATTCCGCTTTGATCTTTAACAAAAGTCACATCCTGCTCGCATATGCCGTGTGTTGCGGTATGTTACTGCAGCCTTTTAGTGAATTAAAAAGCATTCGGCGAAAGTCGGCGGTGATAAATGAGGACAAAACCAAGATATTTAGTTTCACCAAACAAAGAGACTACTCGTCTGGGACGCTACATGAACGTTGAGAACTATGACTTTGAAGTGATAGATGATTTTGTCTACCTTTGGTCCGCCATAAAAAATTCCGGGTTTTTATATGATTGGTACCAGAATAGGTGTGTCAAATAGTTAGAGTTGCTGAAGTGTTGCCCCATGTTTAAAAATAAATGAACTGATCAAATTTGATTATCCGCCAGTTGCCGGTTTAGAAGTTATAGGAGAAATATAAATTTTCTTAAAATAGGTCATTATGTGTGGTAGGTACCAGAAGGCATGAACTGATATAGTCCATATTCATTCCTTATTCATATATTTTATTACCCCCAAGTGTCGGTCCGGAAGTTTTGGGAGAAATATAAATTTTTTAAAAATATGTCAATTGGTATGGTAAAAATATGTCAATTGGTATGGTAATAATTAATATCACATTTTCTTCTTACTGCTATTGAGAATTGCGACTGTTAATGCTCAACTGTGCATAAACAGCATAGCGTTACTATACTTTTCTTGTTATTCATATTTTATTGGAGTCCAAGCGAATAATACCAAAGACCACTCATGTGGTAATCAAATTTATGTCAATTTCCACAGAAGATTATCATACATTCTAGTAAACAAATTCCATAGTATTTGTAAACATACGCATCATTATCGTGCAAATATTCATATGAGTGAGTTATGGTCAATAGCCATATAGATAAAAAGGTACAATGAGTTTCATATATATTTTTGTATAAAAAGTAATGTTTGGTCACAACTGCTATGGCGACTGCTAATCAAGCAACTCAATACTGGACGTTGAAATTGGCCGTGGTTATCGAGGTGCAAAATCGTAATTACAAAACCAAAAACAAACAATAATTTTAATTGCATTCCAATAATGAGATTTAGGTGACCTTGTTTGTTTAAGTAAGTCAATATGCGAGAATCTTCGCGTTGACATTTATTAATTTTACATCTAAAGTTTAAGAGTTATTAAATAGTTAAAAATGTATTACTTACAAGATATTGTGTTATTTTCCTAAGATTGTTAATTTGCCAACATTCTGCAACTATTATTTTTTCATTTTTTTTTCCAGATATTTCAGTTGTGGTTTCGTTAGCTTAGAAAAGGACTAAATCTTCTGTTTTGTCTACATACTCTTCACGATTTTCAACCACTGGCACAGTGAACCAACATAATATTTTACATCATTTGCTGTTCTTGTATTGATTATGTCGCGTATGAGCAATTTAATCTACTGAATTTTCCATATAACATCACGTATACGTATATACCACCCGGTATGTTTGTTTTGTTCATATGGTTTAAAGTGTTTATAACTTTGTTATTTCTGAAATTACTACAATTTTTTCTTTTATAATACAATACATTATTGGGGAATTTTTCTTCATTAACTTTGAAGAATAATGTCATGTAAGTAGTAGCTATGTTCTGCTTCACACATACGTGCTTTTTTATGTCTATTTTCCATAACTTTTGCCAAAATTTCAGGTATAATGACAATGATTTTATTTCGAATGTAGGTTTTTAGTTTAGGAATGGTTTTCGCTTGTTAACAAAGAATTTTTAAAGATAACTGTCGGGAGCTATTAAATCCGGTGAACGTAAATGCCTGTTTAAATCGCCGGTGAGCAAAATAATGCGTTCGCCGAATATGTTCTCACCAAAGCCATTGAGGCACCTACAGTATGTATTGTTCGCCAAAACCAATGCAACATTCGAAAGAAGATGTTGGCCAATTATCCTTCAGACCATACACCATACCAAACAGTACAACTAAGACAATGTAATTGTCGCTGATGAACTGCTCTTCAATTCTCTGTAGCCCAAATTCTGCAGTTTTGCTTGTTAACGTACTCATGTAATTGTTCGTTATCAGATTGTGAATGAATTGCAAAGAAAAAGGATTGTTGCTTTCATTGGCTTAAAGTCAAAATTTTTGTTTTCACCGATTTCAAACAATTTAATGCTATTCAAAGTTAGCATATACAAATAATGGTAGCTAGAGTGTTCAAATACCTCCTTTTTTAGAAACCCGGTTTCCGAGTTATTCGAAAAATTGATTTTTTAAAAAAATCGGATTTCGAATACAGCATTTGAAAGAAAACCGGTTTAACCGGTTTTTTCGGTTTTTTCCTAAAAAGCTAAAAATATTTATAAAAAAAATAAATTGGTTTAAAAAAATGCATTTGTTTAGTATGTAACACCCAATGCGATCGTGCCCAAATCCTACATTTAGTAAAACTATAGCAGGACAAAGTTTTGGAGTAAAAACTGGAAGTCTAGCAACGCCACATCTGGTAAATCCCATACCCATCAGGTAATACCCACTTTAGAAATCGATTAATATTCTTAATTGATCCAACCTGATCGTGACCAAATTCTGTTTTTATTAGGGCTCAAACAGGATACAATTTTAAAGAACCAATTTGGAAGCCTAGGCACGTACCTGCTGGTATCTCCCATACAAATGCACCATTCCGCCCACTTCAGAGATGGAGTAGTTATATTAATACACCCAACGTGATCGTGACCCAATCTCACAGTCTGAACTGTTACTAGACTCTGCCGTTGTTGAGGAAATTGCAGGATAAAGTCTTTTAAAAAGCTCGTTAGCAAATTCCATCGTTTCCGCCTTTTTAGACTACTTTACACAGGATTAGCTTGTAGGATATTTTCCGGTCCTAATACATTTAATTAGGGTATTCAATGTTTGTAAACGAGAATGTTTTTAGAAGCTTTTTAAAGTTTTAAAATTCAATTTGAAATTAATTTAGAAAAAAATTTTAACGTTTTATAAACGAGAATCTTTTAAGAAGCTTTGTAAAATTTTAAAACTCAATTTCAAACTAATTTAAAAAAAAACCGAGTACCCGAAGGAAAAAACTCGGTTAAACCAGTTATTCGAAAATGGAATTTTTGCAAAAACCGGCATACGGGTTTAAATAAAAAAACCGGTTTACGGTTTTTCGGTTTCGGTTTTGAACACCCTAATGGTAGCCAAACAAACTAGGTCATAATATGTTATTATGGAAAAAAATTCATGTATGTTAATTTGATTAGAGAGAAATTATCATTTCTCGCAAACTATTTCCGAATGGTATGCTGTACTGCTATACCATTTATAGGTATACGTTTCTTAATGAAATTTT
This sequence comes from Muscina levida, assembly GCA_964034835.1. NCBI lineage: Eukaryota > Metazoa > Arthropoda > Insecta > Diptera > Muscidae > Muscina > Muscina levida. Next base: position 79,995 of record CAXIUB010000318.1, on the reverse strand, counting down.
ACCAGTATTAATATTTTAAAAAGCAGAAAAGCCCCACACCTTCTTGTAACTCCCATACAAAATCACAAATTATTTCAAAATTCATAAATTCTCACATACCTTCCAAATAGAAAACTTTAGGATATTTGAGTTTTGTAAGATTAATAACCTTGTATAAGTAGACAAATTTTCAGAAAACCAAAACCGAATTACCTTACTAGTTTTTTAGTAAGTTCATATACAAGATATGAAACAAAGGTTGCGTTTTCTTGGTAACTTATACGCGTTTAGCCATACAAATGTTATCCTATATACGCTAACGGGGATAAAATTACATGCTAAGCTAAACGGGGATAAGTTGTTCAAAATAGTAGTAAAAATAAAAATGTGGCCAAATTTTTCATTGAAGTCGTAAACAAAAAATAAAAAAGAAAAGAGAACGTAAAAACAAATAATTTGCATTTGAATGAGATTTTTTCAATGAAATGTTTTTTACAACTAATTTGTTATGAAAACCCTAGAAAAAAAAAGTTAAAATTTGTGGCTTAAGGTCCATGCGGAACATAAGATCCCTAGAAGGGTGATGTGAATCGTTTTTATCTATATATATAAAAATGGTGGCAAAAATGTATAGTAATTCATCAATTGAGAACGGCTGTGCCGATTTTGCTCAAACTTTTTTTAAGTTGTTCGTTATTGGCAGGAGCAGGTTTATGTGAAAGAAAATTTTGGGAAAATCTTCCGGAAAAGTCGGAAAATTTAAAAATTGGAAAAATCAAAAATTGCCTTTTTGTATGAAATTTTGTGTGCTATTGTTACAGAATGGCTTTTCAAATAGAAAAATGGAAAATTTTTTGTGAAAAATGCGGAAAATTCCGGAAAAATTTAATTTTTTTTTACAAAATTTTACATATTATCGTACGACTATATAGTTTTGGACGATGTAACAGTGAAAATTTTTGGATAATTATTCCGAAATGACTTTCCGAATGGGAAAAGAGAAAAATTCTCGGTGGAAAACTCAGAAAATTCAGGAAAAACTCGAAAAATTTGGATTTTTCGGAAACATTTTGCACCGCAAATTTAATTTTTGTATTACATTTTGTGTGTAATTGTTCCGTTGTGGCTTTTCGGTTGGAAAAATAGAAAACTTTGGTTGGAAAATTATGGAAGAATTCCAAAAATTTAAATTTTTGTTCGACGAAATGTTACATTTTATTGTAAGTTTTGATAATTTTGAATGATGTAAATGTGAAAAATTTCGGATAATTATTCCGAAATGACTTTTCGAATGGAAAAATAGAAAAATTCTTGGTGGAAAACTCGAAAGTTTTTGATTTTTTCGACGAAATTTTTTATTGTATCGCTTGATTTGATGATTTTAGACGACCTAAAGATGAAAAATTCGTTATGATGCTTGAAAAATTTCGGTATATTGTAAAATTTATTATGTTCAAAGATTAAATGCAAAATGGTCTAACAATTTTAAAAAATCTTCTGCATAAGCTTAATGCATTGGTCCGATTGTTCAAAACCTCATTGAATACAATGCATTATGACGTCCACAAAATCATTATCAGAGCAGACAAGAGACCCTCTGGATGCCATGTAAGACAATTCAATGCTCCCACTAAAAATGAAGTCGCAGTGGTGATTGTTGCGGAGAATGTGGAATCATGCGATATTGTTCTCAAACTTCGGGATGGTGGACAAGTTGGACGAGATGGCTGACGATATTTGCACACAGTTCGCACGACAACATCCAATTTCGATCTTGAAATTATCTTCTGATCAAAAACATGTGCGTGCTAATGTGCGGCAGTCTATTGTCGAAATTAGGAATACCAGCGCCAAATAGTTCGATGCATGATGCATTCAATCGCGAATTGCAACAAGAACAAGACTTTGATTGAGTTGAGCTGACTGAAAGAGTCCGAACAAATGTGGCGCCTTAACTGCCGAGCAAACGAACGTGTACGATTCAATGATGAAGGTTGTTGACGATGGAACGGAAGCATTTACTTTCTCGATGATCCAGGTGGGACAGGCAAGACATTCGTAATTTCTTTGATTCTGGCAACAATTCGGTCAAGATCGCAATTGAGTTAGCTGTTGCATCCTCTGGTATTGCTTCCACATTGGTGAAAGGCGGTCGAACTGCACCATTCGCTTTCTTCTCACGAGAGAGCGAAAATTATTATTATTAGCCTTTAAAAACAACTTGACACATATATATATTTATATCTTAGTGCCTAAGTCAGAGGCCGAAATGATCAAAGATTTCCATTCGCTTCGATATTTTGCGCACCGTCTCCAGTCAGTCCTACCAAGCAGCGTCAGTGATTCCTCCACCTGGTCCTTCCAACGTAGTCGCGGTCTCCCTCTTTTGCGCCGTCCTTCGAGGTCTTGATAGAATACCTTTCGCGCTGGAGTTTCCTCATCCATTCTCACGACATGACCTAGCCAGCGTAATCGTTGCACTTTGATCCGCTTGACGACATCAATGTCGTGGTATAACTCGTACAGCTCATGGTTCATTCGAATCCTAAACTCGCCGTTTACGCAAATGGGTCCATATATTTTGCGGAGTATTTTTCTCTCAAACACCGCCAGATGAGCTGCATCTGCCTGTGTAAGCACCCAAGATTCGGAGGCGTACAACAGGACCGGTAAAATTAGTACCTGATACAGCTGGACTTTGGTAGTTCGAGATAGGGTGGTGTTTATAAAGTGCTCGCGTAGTCCAAAAAAACACCTGTTAGCAAGCACTATTCTCCGTTTTATTTCGAGGCTGACACTGTTGTTCTTGTTCATGGCGGATCCAAGGTAGATAAATTCATCCACTACCTCAAAGCAATAGTTTTCAACGTTCACGCTGCGTCCCCAACGGGTGGACACTTTGTTCGATGATACCATTAACTTCGTCTTGTCCTCATTCACTGCCAAACCCATTTTCGCTGACTCCCTTTCAACTGATGTGAAAACAGCTGTTACCTCTCGCATCGTTCGACCTATAATGTCGATATCATCGGCATATGCGAGCAGCATGTGGCTCTTATTAAATATGGTGCCAGACATGTTAACCGCTGCTTTCCTTAACACCTTCTCCATCACTATGTTGAACAGCATACATGACAAACCGTCACCCTGTCTAAGACCTCTCGTCGTATCGAATGGTGCAGATAGATCCTTGCCAATCCGAACAGAGGATTTGGTATTCGTAAGGGTACACCGGCAGAGACGAATTATCTTCGCAGGAATACCGAACTCAGACATGGCTTCGTATAGTCGATGCCTGATGGGACTATCGAAGGCAGCTTTGTAATCGACAAAGAGGTGGTAAGTGTCGATTTGCTTCTCATGGGTTTTCTCAAGAATCTGCCGTAGTGTAAATATCTGATCCGTCGTGGATTTGCCTGGTCTAAAGCCGCACTGATAAGGTCCAATCAGGTTTTCCACAATTGGCTTTAGACGTTCACACAGTATGCTAGACAGGACCTTATACGCAATCGGTAAGAGGCTAATTCCACGATAGTTTTTACACTCACTACGGTCACCTTTTTTGTAGATTGGACATAGCACACTGAGATTCCAATCCTCTGGCATGCTCTCCTGAAGCCAAATGTTCTCTATGAGCTGTTGCATGCTTAAAACAAGCTCATCTCCACCCGCCTTAAACAACTCAGCTGGAAGACCATCAGCCCCAGCGGCCTTGTTGTTCTTTAGGCGGGATATGGCAGTTGTTATCTCAGCTTGGCTCGGAGGTGGACACTCGATGTTATCATCTCGGATTGGTGCACAGCCTTCATCAGCCGAGTTTTCACACATCAATAGGCTGCAGAAGTGATCTTTATATATTCTCAGTACGCTCTCGGAGTCAGTAACGAGATGACCATCCTTGTCTTTACAGGAGGGAAGACCTGTTCCATGTACCTTTCCTTTTATCTTCTGATAGAATTTTCGGGCTTCACCTCTGTTCCTGTAATCTTCAATACACACATTATTCCGCTCCTTAAGCTCTCGTTTTTTTCGCCTGAAGAGTCGAGTCGCCTCCCGCCTCTTCTCCCTATACTTTTCATGAACAGCTCGCGTTGCCATTGGCTGCAGTTTGGCCCTGTATGCAGCATCTTGTTCCCGGGTGGCATCGCGGCATTGGTCATCGTACCAGGCATTATCGTTAAAGGGCTTCACATACCCTAGTACGGACCGCGCAGTCCTTTCCATCGAGTGGGCAATATGTTGCCATTGCGCGCTAGTATTTTCGGGAGTTGGAGCATCAAGAAGTAGTTGAGTGAGTTGGTCAGAATAGGCGTTGGCTATCTCCGCGGTCTGCAGTTTAGCGATGTCCAGCTTTCTCTGTGCCTGGTTGCGCAGGGTTTTCGCTCTGCTTAGCCTAGTACGCACCTTCACTGCAGTGAGGTAGTGATCCGAGTTGATATTCGCACCTCTGATCACTCGTACGTCTAAGACACTTGACGCGTGCCTTCCATCGATTACCACGTGATCAATTTGGTTTCTCGTTACTTGATCGGGAGATATCCACGTTGCTTTGTGAATGTTTTTGTGGTCAAATCGTGTGCTGCTTATTACCATGTTCCTTGCTGCAGAGAAATCAATAAGTCTGATTCCGTTTGGCGATGTGTCAGTATGCAGACTAAATTTTCCGACTGTTGGGCTAAAGGCATTCTCCCGGCCTATTTTGGCATTAAAATCTCCCAGCACGATTTTAACATCATGGCCCGGGCAACGGTCATATGTTTCTTCAAGTTGGGCGTAGAATTCGTCTTTGACCTCGTCACTTTTCTCCTCCGTCGGAGCATGAGCACATATCAGGGTTATGTAGAAAAATTTTGCCTTTAGTCTTATGGTGGCGATTCGTTCACTGACAGGAGTAAACCTAGAGACCAGGTGTCGTAGTCTCTTGCCGACCACAAATCCACAACCAAACTCATGCTTTTCCGCGTGGCAGCTGTAGTACACGTCACACATCCTCATCCGCGAGCATCCATATCCAGTCCACCGAATTTCCTGTATAGCAGTAATGTCAGCCTTATACTCTTCGAGGACATCCGCCAGTTGAATAGAGGCACCTGGTCGGTAAAGAGTTCTAACATTCCAAGTGCATATTCTCAAATCATGGTCCTTAAAACGTTTGCGGTGGTCGTCAACATTTTGGGGGTTTCTTTTTCTCTTATTTCTCATTTTAATCACTGCCATTATACTGGTGGCGGGTGGCAAGCCCAGCCCACCAGGTTCTGCATTTTATTCCTACTGCCAGGAAACATTTCAGCCGCTCATTCTGAGGCAAACGCTGACCAGGAAGCCGCCCAATATGGAACAGACGCTATGGATTTTCGCAATTTAGTTTTCGGAAGATGTGGGTTGCTAACCCTCGTCTCCTAGATTGGTAATACGGCTGCTATCTGCACGTCCAATCCCACGATGCAACCATGCTTCAGCGGTTCAAGCCTACTTTCCTGAGACGTCTCTTTGACCATTCAGGATACATGGTTGTAATGCCTTCTAACTTTAGCTAACTTCTAAGCGGTTGTTTTGAAGTCATTGCCCGGGGAATACTTGGTCTAAGACCGGAAGTAGTTAGCTGCTTGGACAGTGCCACAAAGGAATCGATTCTGGTCACTCCCAAGTGAGTAACAATCAGTAACTTTCCACCTCTGAGCAAAGTCCCATTCCCCAGAGAGCGAAAATGCTAAATCATTATTTGGAATGAATGCACGATGGCGCATAAACGAGCATTGGAGGTAGATGACCGAACGATAAATAATTTTCGAGGTCATTTAACGAGAAAGAGACGACCAACTATTCGATAGAATGTTTGAACTCTAGATGTGCCAGTTGTGTATAATTTGCAGCTGAAGGTGGGATCGATCATGATCATTTTGCGGAATATGAAATTGTAATTAAAGCGACGATCATTAAGGGCATATGTAAAGGAGAGGAAGTCCTTATCCCTCGAATCTATTATTCCAACCGATCTTCCCTTCCAATTCAACTCCCCATTCGATTGGCTTTTGCGATGACTATCAATAAATCGTAAGGCCAATCGGAAATTTGTGGAATTAACCTCGAATTTCCCTGCTTTTCACATGGTCAGCTGTGCGTTGTCTGTTTGCGTGTTGGCAAACAGTCTTCATTGTTTGTTTTTACGCCGGAAACAAATCGAAAAACATTGTATATCAGATCGCTTTTCACAGATTTCGATTAAATTTAAGTAAATCAGATTAAAAGTTAAACTATCTGTGTTTTACTATTATATTACCTTAGGAGCGAGACGAAGTTTGCCGGGTCCAAAGTTGTATGGCAGAACAACGTTTGCCGGGTCAGCTAGTATTAAACTAAAAAACATTTCTCGGAAATATCAAATAAAAATTCAAAACTACAATTAATACGATATTTACGAATGAATGAAAAGAAAACCATAAAATATTTGACATAAATTACTGTGCTGCCAAGTAATTTATTTTTGTTAACGGCAAAGCGTATTGTTGGTATCCTATACCGGTCTCCTATATAGGACACCAAAAAAACACAACCAAAGCTAAATTGTTTTCAAATTTAGAATTGAAAAAATATCAATTTTTTTTTGAGTGACGTCAATGTTGTTTTGCCCCCACATTGTGGAATTTTTTTACATGCCAAAACTGTTCGCTTGCACAACTTTCGTCAAGGCACGTAAAAAATATATCGGTTCTTCATTTTGATTTAAAAAAAAAATATAAGGAGCTGTGGGTTGGCCTTAATTTTGAAAATCGTGGTATAGAATCGGACTGTTCGCCGAGGCCTTCCGCCACATACTAACATGTTTATTTCCTCTTAAGGATTTACTGAACTACACTGAGAAACATTTGGAGAAAATTTATTTTTTTTCATATATAGTGAAAAAGACGCCAAAAATATTGCATGTAATTTTTTTTAAAAAATGGCGTTCTAATGACCTATGTTGTATACAATGAAACGCAAAAAGAATTACGTCAATAACATATATCAGAAAGTAGTTATAAAAATAAATACTATTCTTTTCAATACAATATATTTATTTTTCGAAGCAAAGATTTTGAATTTTTGAAAAGTTAATAAACGCCTTATGGCTTTGTTCGACATAGTATGTTTCTTATACAATAGTTTTTTTGATGGTTAGAGTCGGCAAATATATTGGAGGGTGCATTCCAGAAAATGACATGTGTAAAGAGTGTATACATGCATGGGTATACCCAATTAAGGTATTGTTTTGATATTTTGATATTAATATATATTAATATACTGATAACTTCCTATAACTGTCTGGCTTTGCCTCAATATTGCAAACTTTTCTAATTTTTCCACAATTTTTTAAGTTTGAAAAAGTTTTTAGCCACAATTTTATTAGAATTCCCTAATGTTTGTACCTTAATAAGTAAAACGCATATTTGTTTGTAAAAATCGGTTAACTAGTGGTTATATTATTCATTATTTTTGATGAACGCTATATTCATATCCCACACCAAAAAAAAAAAAAAACACTGCATTCAAATACGCTATACTGAACCGTCATGGACAACATCGAAAATTTTACACCGAAAAAAGTGGGGTTTCAGTCAAATTCACGCATCGAAATAAGGACTTTGTGAGTGATTTTCTAAGGTCCTATAAAAGTGAAACCATCTTGATATATATCAAAATGTTGGTAATGCTTAGTAATATGGTCAATGAACACGATTTTTCCATTCAAAACAAAAAACCGTCTTCCATTTTTGAGGGTCAATAAAACGTTACTGGTTGACTATAAGCCTTTTTTCTATATTAGGGGTTTGTAACACTAAGTGTAATCTGTATCTTTTCCGAAGACCATTTTTTCCTACGACGAACCACACCTATACAAACAAAAAAAGATAAAAACTAGATATCGTCAAGGATTTTTATACCCTTCACCATGCGCATGAACAGAGTGAATTGTATATTAAATTTTTCTTCTATTTGTAACGCCCATAAGGAGGCGTGGTAGGTATGACAATATATATAAATAAATGATCAGCATCGAAATCTGCGTCGATTTAAAGGTGACCGTCCGTCAGTCTGTCTGTCTGTCCCCGCGATTACAGCCGCAGCTTAAGAGATATCGAGCTGAAATTGCAATGAATGCAAGCTTTTATCCTCAAAGCGGAGGTTAAGTTCTAAAATGAGCCCGATCGGTCAAAAACTACTCCTACCTCCCATACAAACTCCCCCTTTTTCGGGGTGTCTGTATGAAAATTTGTATGTATACACTAAGCGGAGGTTGAGTAGTAAGATGAGACCGATCGGTCGAAAACTACTCCCACCTCCCATACAAAATCCCTCTTTTTGTCAGTCTTCGCGATTACAGTAGAAATTATAGAGCAATCAAGCTGAAATATTGTATGCAAGCCTCCCTACACTAATCGGAGGTTGAGTAGTAAGATGAGACCGATCGGTAAATAACTACTCCCACCTCCCATACAAAATTCCTCTTTTTGGTGGTGTCCGTATGTCAGTCCCCGCGATTACAGCAGTAATTTAAGAGCAATCAAGCTGAAATATTCTATGCAAGCTTTTCTGCCCTAAATGGATGTTTAGTTGTAAGATGAGACCAATCGGTCAAAAATTACTCTCACCTCCCATACAAACTCTCCCTTTTTGGGGTCTGTCCCTGCGATAGCAGCCGTATTTTAAGAGGTATATAGCTGACTTTTTGTACGCAAAATTTAATCTCTATGCGAAGGCTACTTTCTAAGATAAGCAATGTCGGTCAAAAACTACTCCCACCTCCTTCAAACTTTACCTTTTTTGGGGTGTCCGCCTAACTTCCCCGTTATGATATGCAAGCTTTAATCCTATAATAGGAGCTTACGTTGTAATATGAGCAATATCGGACGAATACATCTCCCACCTTCCATACAAACTCCCCTTTTTGGGGGTGTCCGTCTGTATGTCCCTGTAGTTCTAAGATAAGCAACATTGGATTTAAACTACTCCCACATCCCAAACAAATTCCCATTTTTGGGGAGTTACAAAATTCATAAAAATATTCTCCAACTCATAAACTTATCGGTAAATCGAATAAAATCGATACAAATTATTGACAAAAAATGGATGTGTGAAGCTAAAAGTAACGTCCACTTCTCAGCAACTCAGTTATAATAATTATATGCTCAGCTATTGAGTATCTGTATATAAAAAATATGCCTCCAAGTCGATTATATATGTTTATATATGTTTATGTTTATGTGTAATGCTCACTAGATAGGGTCGAAAAAAAAAGTTGCACTTGTCAGTCCCTAAATTTGAAGATTAGGCAACAACGATTATGGGACACTAGAAAAAAATTTTTTACGCGCACCCTAAAAACGGCCCATTTAGTTTTTCCTGTGCTGTGACGTCATTTGAAGTCCGATTGAGAAAAAAAGTACACAGTTGTTTTTGGTTTAACAAAGGCTACATTTCCTCCATATGTCATTTTTGACTCCGACGTCAAATTTGACAAGTGACTGATTCTATCTCGATTTCTACTCCTTTTTTCCGGAGATTTTTCATAACGCACGTAAAGATCTTGAAAAATTGTGAATATATTGCTTTTGAATTACCCACTTTTATTCATAAACAAAAAAGTTACAAACGTTTTTAAAATGTACAAATGTGCTTAGAAGTCAAATTAAAAAAATTAATTAATCATATTAATTTGTTTATATAACTAAAGTTTATTACAAACCGAGTGAAAATAAATAATTTCATCATAAAAATTCGACAATTAAATATATTAAGGTGTTTAAGAATATTAGAAAGACACGTTAATTTCGACCGCCAATACACAATAGGGTGGCTCGAATTCCATCAAGTTATTTAGATCAAATTTTAGTAGTGCGGAAAACTTACCATGGACAATACAAGTATTTTGGTAAAAAAAATTTAAATCGGATAATATCTTTAGTTCTCGCATCGTGGTAAAATTGGTGGGAAAGGAGAAAAAAAATCCACATCCAGCCAAGAAACTGCCGCGGAGTCGCCCCTAGAGGGGTAAAATGGATTACTGACCCCCAGTAATTTTTTCCTCCCAACATTTTCCTCATACATTCCTACCCCTCATCTTCACACACTACTCCCACCGCTTAAATTCGCCTAGAGGTGTTAAATGTATGACCGACCTCCAATATTTTTACATATGTTCCAAAAAATCTGTTGGAGTTGCAAAAATATTGGTGGTGTGTCATACATTTAACACCTCTAGGCGCATTTTTGCGGAGGGAGTAGTGTGTGAAGATGGGGGTAGGAATGTATGAGGAAAATGTTAAGAGGAAAAAACTACTGGGGGTCGGTCATCCATTATACCCCTCTAGGGGCGACTCCTCGGCAGTTTCTTGGTTTGATGTGTTTTTTTTCTCTTCCCCCACCAATTTGACCACGATGCGCAAACTAAAGATATTGTCCGATTTCAATTTTTTTACCAAAATACTTGTATTGTCCATAGTAAGTTTTCCGCACTACTAAAATTTGATCTGAATAACTTGATGGAATTCGAGCCACCCTATTGTGTATTGGCGGTCGAAATTAACGTGTCTTTCTAATATTCTTAAACATCTTAATATAAATAATTGTGGAATTTTTATGATAAAATAATTTATTTTCACTCGGTTTATAATAAACTTTAGTTATATAAACAAATTAATATGATTAATTAATTTTTTTAATTTGACTTCTAATCACATTTGTACATTTTAAAAACGTTTGTAACTTTTTTGTTTATGAATAAAAGTGGGTAATTCAAAAGCAATATATTCACAATTTTTTAAGACCTTTACGTGCGTTATGAAAAATCTCCGGAAAAAAGGGGTAGAAATCGAGATAGAATCAGTCACTTGTCAAATTTGACGTCGGAGTCAAAAATGACATATGGAGGAAATGTAGCCTGTGTAAAACCAAAAACAACTGTGTACTTTTTTTCTCGATCGGACTTCAAATGATGTCAAAGCACAGAAAAAACTAAATGGGCCGTTTTTAGGGTGCGCGTAAAAAATTTTTTTCTTGTGTCCCAGAATCGTTGTTGCCTAATCTTCAAATTTAGGGACTGACAAGTGCAACTTTTTTTTTTAATACTGGGACCGACCCACTCTAATGCTCACTCATATTTACATATTTATGAATTTTATTGCAACACTTTTGTTTGCATGGTATACATTTTTTAAAGCATACGCTTGATAGTTGTCCTACACATTTCTAAACGTTTGTAGTTACTTGTGAAAGTGTAAATATTGTTTTTGTTTTTTTTTGCGCCGCAACTGTTTAACTACGAATCAATAAAAACTGTGTGCATATTTTAATAAAATATTTTTTTAGACATCAAAACACATGTAGACCACGATATTTTTTTTAAACAATTTTTTCTGAATTTTAAATATTTAATAATATTGCAGTTAATTTGAAAAAAATAAAGGAAACTTAATAATATAATTAATGTGTGATGTTTACGTAATACGATAAATTGCAATTAGTTTACCTAATTTATAAATATCAACTCTCTCATTCCAGGAAGGGAGCTGCGAGGAGGTTATGCTGGCTGCTCCAAATCTTCAGACATTTATATGAATAAAGAATTTTATTACCAACTAGTATACGTAATATTAAATGTTAACAGGGGTGATGGGGATTTGATCGACCAAGTAAGCATTGATAACTCAATCCGTGAGCGAACTATGGGATGGACATGGAATAGGAAAAATGGACAAAAAATAGCAAGCTGTTCACCGAAATGTGCTCAAGCAAGAGGCTTTTAATAGGTGGCACAATCTTTAAAAACCCGACCATCGCACTAAGAATCAGATTGACCACATCGCCATACATGACCGCCAACAAGCGCCTTTCTTCTCCGGAATGTAGAACAAAGGCTTTGGGGTAATATTGAACTTTTCGATGACTCTTTCAGATTAAGAATGTATGAGATAACTTCTTGCGTTGTTCTGAATTAACACGCTTTCTATTTATACTATCACTCTCATAGAAATGACTAGAGTATACAAAACCGGAAACCAATAAACCAGGTTTTTTATTGAAAAACGTCAGACTGTTTTTAAAAAATATCAATTTTCGAATAACCGGTTTAACCGGTTTTTTTGGTTTCACCGGATTTTCGAAATCATGAAAAGTTTAAGATATCGATTTTTTGTGTTAGAACACCCGAAAAATTTTCTACGGAAAATTTTTTTTAGAAAATTTTAAGGATCTTAAGTCCCATTTTACGGTACTTTTCTGACTTTACTTGAATTAAGGACGAAACGGCACGCAAGGAGGCGAGTTAGAGAGTTTCAGTGGGTCTCATGCATAAAACGTGAGTTTGAGCTCGGACTCGATTTTTTGAGTAAAAGGTGCTTATCGTATGCATAATAAAATTTGATGTATTTGCTTTTACTCACTGCTCACGTTTGATCTCGTCTTGCTCAGTTTGAACTATGTTAGATGTGGCTGTGCTCATTTTCATATGCATAAAAACAAGCTTTTGCTTTCTTTAGTGAGCTCTTGCTCAAATTTTGATGAGCATGTCTTATAGTTGACTCGCGTATACTAAAAAGGAATCATAGCCGAATATTTTGTGCCACAAAGAAATACAAAATGTTATCAACAGCGAAAAACAAATTTAGCAAGTAAGGAAAAAAAATTATACAGGTTTGTATTCTTAATTATTAATTTTTTTTAACCCTCACCCTACGGGTAGGAGGGTATATATCATTTGATTCGGCCCAAAAGTGTAACACATAGAAAGAGTCACATTAGACCCTAGGTTTCTTTGAACCACATTCGATTCATGACTTTTTAAGTCGTTTAAGCCATGTCCGTCTGTCTGTCTGGCTGTCCGGCTGGTGCGTAAGATAACTTTCGAAAGACGCAACCAAATGTTTTGAAATTTTGCACGGGTTCATATTTCCCAAAACTACTTACGGCATTCCAAATGGGCTACTTGGCCCCGCCCATTCTGGTACCTCCCATACAAATACATCATTCCGCCCACTTAAGAAATCGAGTAATAATATCAATACACCCAACGGAATCGTACCCAAATTCTGTATTTCGTAAACCTTTAACAGAATAAAGTTTTGTAGTAAAAAATTGGAAGTGGAGCCACGCCCCTTCTGGTACCTCCCATACAAATTCACCTTTCCGCCCACTATAGAGATGTAGTAATAATATCAATAAATCCAACGTGATCGTACCCAAATTCTGTATTTAGTCAAGCTTTAACAGGATAAAGTTTTGGAGATAAAATCTGGAGGTTTGGACACGCCCCTTCTGGTACCCGCCATACAAATGTACAATTCCGCCCACTTTGGAAATGGAGTAATAATATCAATACACTCGACACGATCGTGCCCAAATTCTGTATTTTGTGAAGCTATAACAGGACAAAATTTTTTAGAAAAAATCGACTTTTTTCTAGAATATATTTGTTTTATATTTTTCTACTAAAAATTTAGAAATGTCGTCATTTTCTATTTTATTATTATTATATGATTATACTTCTACTTCACTTTCACTTGACGACATGTTTGCAATTCAATAACAATTAGATGTTTGATCTTCCTTTGCTCAAGTAATAGCAATTGATTTGAACTCATTTTTATGCATATGAAATTGAGCAAAAGCTGTTGCTGTTTGATTGAACTCGACTTACGAGCAATTGCTCACCTGACATAACTCAACCCTTTTACTTGTTTTTATGCATGAGACCCAATGTTCCACAAAAAAATCCTCGTTGATGTACCAAAAAACCGATTAGTTTTGAGTGAGGTTATGTTAAGAAAATAATTAACACAAATATGATCTAACCATAACCATATAAACATATTGTGTAGTATGTGCGATATTAAACAGTTTTTGAAAGGTAATCTCACGACGGAGTTACTATATTAAACGTGATTTAAAATATGCACTGTTTAAGATACCAAGCTTTTAACCATTAATACATGTCATATTAGCACTTCGTTTCCATCAATTTATATAAATTGATTACATTTTGTTGATTATATTTAACATAAATTCAAACGAACTCCAAAAACAAAAACATTATATTAAATCTATATATATAAAAATGAAATGGTCCACGTATGTCATACCATCACTTAAGAACGGCTGGAGCGATTTGGCTGATTTTTTTTTATTCGATTCGAAATTTTCCATAGATTGTTTGTGTTGAAAAAATTCAAATCCAGGTGGCGCTAGGGTGGATTTATATCGAAAATTTGAATGCATGTACCAATTCAACTGAAATTTAGAATGGATATTCACTTGATCATGAGAAAACATTTTATGTACAAATGGACCCGGTAGATGGGGTCGGTTTACAATCAAAATTTTAACGAATGGGCCAGTTTAACTGAAATTCAGAATCTATGTTTGTTTGATCATCAGAAAAAATCGTATGTACAAATGGACCCGGTAGATGGCGCTAGGGTGGATTTATATTGAAAATTTGAATGCATGTATCAATTTAACTGAAATTTAATATTTATTTTTGTGGAACCTTGAGAAAAATTTTTTTGTATAAATTGACCCGGTAGGTGTCGCTATGATGGAATTATAATGAAAATTTTAACGAATTAAACAATTTGATTGGAATTTAGAATGTATATTTGTTTTATTATGAAAAATTGTTTTTTGTATATATGGACCCGCAGTTGATTTGGCTGGGGTTGTATTATTTCGAAAATTTATATCAATTGTCCGATTTTACTTACACTTAAAATATATGATTTTTTTGGCATGAGAAGATTTTGAATATCGATTGTCCGATTTTGCTTAAACTTAAAATATATGATTTTTTTGGCATTTTCAATGTATGTTTGGAACCAGTTGCCGGTGTTTATGTCACTATTTTGATGTCACCACTAATTGTGAAAACGGTTGACCCCATTTGTCCCAAAGTTTCAGTGAAAGTTAAGGATTGGCTGTAGATGGTCACCCAGACTGCAAAAGAGCTTAAAGAAGAATGACTAACTTTTATAATGGCGCACTTCCTACTGAATTAGAGAGCTTCACAAAGTTGTTTTTCCCATTTCAAAATTTTAGGGGACAATAACGATAATAGGAATAACTGTTGATATCACCCAGACCATACGGTTAATGGGGTTGCTGAGCCTAATGAAGGCATTTTTGGAAATTCGTACACCTTAGGATAAAAAGGTACAATCACCCAGTACACCAACGCAGAAAGTTATATGTCAGTCAATCGGCTTAAAAATTTGGTTTTAGAATATATAACCTATCAATAAGTAAGTTTTCATCACATCATGGACGACACTGCTGATCCGTTTTAGCAATTCTTATAATAATATATAATAATCTTTAAGATATATGAAGAACAGAATTTGTCCGAAAAAACCTCCCCCTTTAAATTGAAATATTTTAGAAGTCAAAGAAATAAACAAATCGTTATTAGATTTCAACTACACTCAACATATTTTACAAAAATTTGGAGGCAGGACGAAGTATGCCGGGCCAGCTAGTATAAAATATAAGTTGGAGAAAAGAACTAAAACAATAGATATTGGGAGATACTGGAATTGCCGTGCTGATCTCGTTTTGGCTCTGGTGATGAATTGTGCGATTTCGTCAGTTATGCTGCCTTCGGGAACCAGAAGAGATTGAAAGTGTTCCCTCCATAGTTGCAGCACACTCTGAGTGACCATGACCAGATTTCCGTCTCTGTCCTTACAGGTGGGGATCCCTGTTCCAAAACCTTTACTTTTTACCTTTTGGTAGAATTTTCGGGCCTCACCTCTATCCCTGTAGTTTTCGATATCCTGGCTCTCTCTTTTCTTCCACAGACGCTTTTTCCATCTGAATAGGCGTTTCATCTCCCTCCTTTTCTCTTTATAACGCTCCGTCACCGCACGCGTCGCCATTGTCTGCAGTTTTGCCTTGTATGCAGCATCCATTTCCTCAGACATTTCGCGACATTCATCATCGTACTAGGCTTGTCTGAGCGTAGTTTTTCATAACCCAGTACGGTTGTTGCGACAGTGGTCATAGAATTCGCAATATGCTGCCACTGCATGTCGGGAACATCAGAACTAGGGGAATTTGTATGGAGTAAATGAGAGAGTATGGGTGGTACCAGAAAGGGTGTGGTAAGGCATTCGGGTTTCATAGTGTTTGTCTACTATTGCAAGATAAATATACTGACTAAATCTAAATATCCTCCGGTCATGCGTTTGGGAGTTATAATAGAAATATTAATTATCCAAATATAGTTAAATTTGTATGGGAGGTACCAGAAGAGGTGGGGCTATTCTGCCCATTTACAATCCCATAAGTTCGTTTTTTAAAATATTAATACTGGAGAATTTTCATACCGATCCGTTAAGGTTTACTCGAGTTATCCTGCCCACCAGCCAGACAGAATGACATAGGTTAATCGTCTTAACGAATTTGGTCTTAAAATACTTGGGGTCTAACTCGTCTCCTTTAATGCGTTACACTTGTTTTCGTATCAAATGATATATACCTTCATCCCTAAAGGTGATAATAGATTTTCTCCGATTTTACTCATCTTGGAACTTAACTTCCGTTTAGGGGATAGAAACTTGTCTACCAAATATTCGCTCCATAGCTCTTAAACTACGGCTGTTACGGGTCAGCCAGACAACCGGATATCTTTAGATTGACTCTTAAGAGTACGGGTAGGGTAGGGTATAATCATTTGATACGACCCAAAAGTCTAACATATAGTATGAGTCACTTAAGACCCTAGGATTCTTTGAAAAAAATTAGATTCATGCCTTTTTAAGTCGTTTGAGCTATGCCCGTCTGTCTGTCTGATTGTCCGGCTGGTGCGTACGCTAACTTTCGAAAGACGCAACCAAATATTTTGAAATTTTGTACGAGTTAATATTTCCCCAAAACTACTTATGGTATTGCAAATGGGCTACATGGCCCCGCCCCTTCTGGTACTTCCCATAAAAATACAGCACTCCGCCTACTTTAGAAATCGTGTAATAATATCAATACACCCAACGGGATCGTGCCCAAATTGTGTATTTAGTAAAAATCGGAAGTTTAGCCACGCCCCTTCATCTACCTCTAATAGAAATGTACCTTTCCGCCCACTTTCGACATGAATTAATTCTTCAAATTCTTTATTTAGTAAAGCTTTAGCAGCATAAAGTTTTGCAGAAAAATTGGAAGTCTAGCCACGCCCCATCTGCTACCTCCCATACCTATCTGGTACCGCCCACTTTAGAAATCTATTAATATTATTAATAGATCTAGCGCGATCGTGCCCAAATTCTGTATTTAGTAAAGCTCAAGCAAAGCAAAGTTTTTGAGATAAAATTTGGAAGTGTAGACACGCCCCTTTTGGTACCTCTCATACAAATGTACCACTCTGCCTACTTTAGAGATGGAGTAATAATAGCAATGCATGCAACGCGAACGTAACCAAATTTTGTATTTAGTAAAGCTATAACAGGATAAAGTTTTGGAATACAAAATCTGGAAGTCTAGACACGCTCCTTCTGGTACCTCCCATACAAATGTACCACTCCGGCCGCTTTGGAGATGGAGTAAAAATACCAATACACTCGACACGATCTTGTCCAAATTCTGTATTTTGTTAAGCTATAACAGGAAGAAGTTTTGGAGAAAAGATTTGGAAGTGAAGACACGTCCCTTCTGGTACCTCCCATACTAATGTACCACTCCGCCCACTTTAGAAATCGAGTAATAATATCAATATTATAGAAAATTTTATGTTTTACTGAGGGTGATGGTATATGTTAGTCGGGTTGACCGACTGAAACTTTCATACTGGTTTTCGTATCAAATTATATGTACCCTCATCCCAAAGAGTGATGGTATAAAAATGGATTCCTCGGCGTCAAACAGTAAGAGAAAAAAATTTCGCACTAAACTAAAAAATGCGTTTTTTTTCACAATTTGATCTTTCATTTGCTTTTGATTTCATCTTATTTCGATTTTGGTTGTTACACTGTGTTATTTAATTTATACTGCCAATAAATTTGTATCTCAATGTTGATTATTGCATGTTGTATTCCGAATTTTATATAAAAGCTATCCCCTATGCCTCAGACACTCAATAAAATTGCTGTATTCATCTTTTACGGTCAAGTAAAAACAACACTGCTAACCATGCAAACAATTTTTATATTCTTTTTTTTTCCTAAGATGTATTTCAGTATAGCTTATTTACTTTATTACGTTTAGATATTATCGTGATTTTGGGAATATGTCCACAAGCCCAATTCTCAAGGATACCATTTGCTTTTTGCGTATTGTACATCAAATGTACACTTTATAGAATTTCACAATGGTAAAAGTTGTTAAATTTCAAAACAGTTGTAAAAATTTTATGATTTTCTAAACAAATATTCTGTACAAAAAAAAACAATGAAACCATGAACCATGTGTTGGAAAGTTTTCATTTGATTTTATTCTAAACTAGCTGGCCCGGCATACTTCGTCCTGCCTCCAAATTTTTGTAAAATATGTTGAGTGTAGTTGAAATCTAATAACGATTTGTTTATTTCTTTGACTTCTAAAATATTTCAATTTAAAGGGGGAGGTTTTTTCGGACAAATTCTGTTCTTCATATATCTTAAAGATTATTATATATTATTATAAGAATTGCTAAAACGGATCAGCAGTGTCGTCCATGATGTGATGAAAACTTACTTATTGATAGGTTATATATTCTAAAACCAAATTTTTAAGCCGATTGACTGACATATAACTTTCTGCGTTGGTGTACTGGGTGATTGTACCTTTTTATCCTAAGGTGTACGAATTTCCAAAAATGCCTTCATTAGGCTCAGCAACCCCATTAACCGTATGGTCTGGGTGATATCAACAGTTATTCCTATTATCGTTATTGTCCCCTAAAATTTTGAAATGGGAAAAACAACTTTGTGAAGCTCTCTAATTCAGTAGGAAGTGCGCCATTATAAAAGTTAGTCATTCTTCTTTAAGCTCTTTTGCAGTCTGGGTGACCATCTACAGCCAATCCTTAACTTTCACTGAAATTTTGGGACAAATGGGGTCAACCGTTTTCACAATTAGTGGTGACATCAAAATAGTGACATAAACACCGGCAACTGGTTCCAAACATACATTGAAAATGCCAAAAAAATCATATATTTTAAGTTTAAGCAAAATCGGACAATCGATATTCAAAATCTTCTCATGCCAAAAAAATCATATATTTTAAGTGTAAGTAAAATCGGACAATTGATATAAATTTTCGAAATAATACAACCCCAGCCAAATCAACTGCGGGTCCATATATACAAAAAAAAATTTTTCATAATAAAACAAATATACATTCTAAATTCCAATCAAATTGTTTAATTCGTTAAAATTTTCATTATAATTCCATCATAGCGACACCTACCGGGTCAATTTATACAAAAAAATTTTTCTCAAGGTTCCACAAAAATAAATATTAAATTTCAGTTAAATTGATACATGCATTCAAATTTTCAATATAAATCCACCCTAGCGCCATCTACCGGGTCCATTTGTACATACGATTTTTTCTGATGATCAAACAAACATAGATTCTGAATTTCAGTTAAACTGGCCCATTCGTTAAAATTTTGATTGTAAACCGACCCCAGCGCCATCTACCGGGTCCATTTGTACATAAAATGTTTTCTCATGATCAAGTGAATATCCATTCTAAATTTCAGTTGAATTGGTACATGCATTCAAATTTTCGATATAAATCCACCCTAGCGCCACCTGGATTTGAATTTTTTCAACACAAACAACCTATGGAAAATTTCGAATCGAATAAAAAAAAATCAGCCAAATCGCTCCAGCCGTTCTCAAGTGATGGTATGACATACGTGGACCATTTCATTTTTATATATATAGATTAATAGGAATGTTAAACACACACATATCTAATGAAATTCTTTACATATTTATTTTTCTCTTTTTTTTTGTGGGTAAATTTTTGATAACTGCAATTGTGTTTGTATCTAAAATTGCATAAAATATTAGTATATTGATTTTATGTTATTTTAATAAATAATCTATAACATGAATGTACATTTTTAATTAAAATTAAATTTCAATACATTTCTGGAATGTGAAAATCCCCATGAAGCATTATTATATATTGCTGTGTAAATAGTATAACAATGATTTTTAATGGAAACTATTAAGTTGCATTTGGTTAAATGCAAATGGTATATACAGTAAAACAATATTTGCCTAAACAATACCATTATATACCAACAATCATTAGCACATTACAGCATTTGTGGGGTATGTATTTAGCATAAACTTACATTTGTATATCGTCACTCGGGGTGGGTCAGTAAATTTTAGAACATTGTCCCGTTCTTATACTTCAGACTACATTAGTCTATAACTAGTAGCTATCCCATACCATATTTATGGTGTGTAAAGGGAAATTAATTTTTCAAACTTAAAGAGGGAATACCTAGAAACTCTCTGAGGCGGACCCTTAAGCAGCTCCCCGGTTGGTAATGTGTAATATTGAATGAACTAGACGCCATGCTGGGGAACTGGTGTTACTGAATACGAATACAACTGCACTGGTAGAGGCGTTATTAGCTCCAAAACTAAGATCGAGCGCAAATGGCATCTAAAGAAACAGAAAGTAGATAAACACAATCACCCAATATAAGATATTGTTTTAGTCTTGAGTTATTGAAATTATAATATATTTTTAATTAAAATAAAATTCTTCTTCTTCTTCTTTACTACCAGCAACAACAGAAATTCATCTATCAGTAGCCGCACGCATAAAAGCATTCCAAGCGCTTCGGTCTTTTGCGCTCCGTAGATAGTTCGTCATACCAAGCTTACTTAACAGTTCCGTCACCTGGTCCATCAATCGGAGTTTTGGCCGCCCCCTCCTGCGCCGCCCATCGAGTTTATTGCCGAAGACTTTTCGAGCCGGAGCATTTTCGTCCATTCGTACAACGTGTCCAAGCCAGCGCATTCGGACTATTTGAACGCGCTCGACAATTCAAATCTGTATTTAAAAATGGTGTGAAAATGGTGTGGGCAGGGTAACTCGAGTAAACCTTAACGGATCGGTATGAAAATTTAGCAGTATTAATATTATTCAAAACAAACTTATAGGATTGTAAATAGGCTGAATAGCCCCACCCCTTCTGGTACCTCCCATACAAAATTACCTATTTTTGGATAATTAATATTTCTTTCACAACTGCCTAACAGACTATCGGAGGATATTTAAATTTGGTCAGATTATTTATCTTGCAATAGTTGACAAACCCTATGAAAACCGTAACCTTGGCCACCTTCCATACAAATGACCGAATTGACCCTCATAGTTTTACATACATATCTTTTTTGTAAGTAAGCTGAATTCACTTAAATTTTGCGTATGATATTCGCTTATCAAAATTGGACTCAGGAATGAATATGGACTATTTCGGTTCACGCCTTCTGGTACCTCCCATACAAAATTACCTATTTTTGGAAAATGAATATTTCACACATAACATCCAAACGGACACTTGGGGGGTAATGAAAATTAGTCGATAAATTTATATTGTGATAAGAGGCAAAACCCTAGAAAACTTAACTATTTGACACATCCCTTCCGGTACCTCTCATACAAATGACCGAACTCACCCCCTTAGTCTTACATACATATCTTATTTGTGAGTACACTGAATTCAGTCAAATTTTGGGTAAGTTGTACGGTTATGAAAATTGTACTCAGAAATTAATATGGACTATATCTGTTCAGGCCTTCTGCTACCTCCCATACAAAATGACCTATTTTTGGAAAATTAATATTTCTCCCATAACCTCCAAACCGGCACCTGGGGGACAATCAGATTTGGTCAGTTAATTTATCTTGTAATAGGAGGCATAACCTCAGAAAACCTAACTATTTGACACACCCCTTCTGGTACCTCCCATATAAATAATAGATTTTGCCCCTTTAACATGCATATAATTTTTGTATGTACACAAAATTCAGACAAATTTTACCAAGGAAAGCGTTAATTGAACGTTAATTCACGAAAAAATAAGATACGTTGTGCTGCCCTGATTGTACCTCCTATACAAATAAGTCAATTTATTCACGGTTTTGCTCAAGAAATAGGATAAAAATAACATATAAGTCAATAAATCAAGACTTCAATGTTATATTATATTGGGTGATGGTATTTATCGGTTAGTTTACCTGACTGAAATTTCTGTACTGTTTTTTTTGTTGGTTTTGGCAACAATTAGGTCAAGATCTCAAATAACGTTGGCCGCTGCATACTTGTTACATATTGTTGGAAGGCAGTCCAACTGCAAAATCCGCTTTGAAACTGTCGATGAATCTTCTGACTGTTGAAAGTATGGACACTCACCCATTTGTAATCTTTATGGCTTAGTGGAGGATTGGATGTGTAAAACAGTCTGCAGACTTTAGATATTAGATCAGCTAGACCGCTGTGCCCTAATATAGGGTATTCGGATGGGAGTACATGGTTGGCTTAGGAATGAGTGATTTTAGACCGGCCTGTGGAACTTTAATTAAATTCGAATTTTAATGAGATTCATCCATACGGGGTATTGCCGTGTGTGTGAGTACGAGGAGACGAATCAAATTAACGAAAAAAGGTATATAGAATTTTTCGATATCTCTGGCAGCTATCGAGTTTTCGCAGATGCAAAAATTTAATTTGGACTTTAAAAACAGCGGAAATTTATTTTTCTAAGTCTTATTTGAGTCATAAATATCCAAGGCTCCATTGAGGAGTTTTTTGAAAAACCCGGGCCTAAATACGGTTTTAGGTGATGTACAAAAAACATTTTTTAAATGTTTTGTTCTGCTTAAAACACATTTTTAAAAAGTATTTTTTGCTATAGCTATAGCATCTAAATGTTCACCATCCTAGCACCGCTATTTACACTCCATTGTCACACAACTTAAAAGTGAGAACCCGGATCATCTTTTAGATCATGCCATAAGAGCTGATTTAAAATTAAACATATTATTTGATAAATTTTACTTATTTAACGGCATCAGGCAAACATATTAGGTTTCTAGTATTTCCTTTTAATATTTGGTTACTCACTTAGCTGTATTTTATACACAAAGATACTTATAATAATAACTAAGTGAACCAGAACTTCTGATATTTCTTAACTTATTGTGCATCATCTTCCATTACTAGTATTATCTGTTTAGCCTTATTCTCCTAAGCGGGTTGAAATCATTGAATCAATTTTTATTATTATTTACATTAAACATACATTCATTCGTTATTTCAGTTACTCGCCCGAAAGCTATCGAAAAGTTTGTAATTGATTATACTTTTTCAACTTTATTAATTTAGAAAGCAAAAGTGTAAAAGTGCTGAAACGTGTAATAATATGGTCGATTAAAAGTTTCTCAATTAATGGGATATCACTTACAATGTACGCCTTTAAACGGTGGTATACTGTATGCGGCGAAAAAGAAAAGATATGACTGTTGGTTTAAAATTTTTACGCACATTAAACAATAGTGATTTATAATTTATTGAATGTAACACAATATAAGAAGATTTTTTGTTTCTTTAAAAAGTAGTGCAAAGCCTATTGATGAGAGAAATGAGAAATTTTGCTGCAAACTATACATATGACTTTAAATATTTATTTAAAAAATTCCTTAATTGGAATGATATGTAATATCGTTTAAATTTTTTGGTTTGTTTGCATTTGCCTTTGAATCAAAGAATTATACAATTTCCAAACAAAAAAATTGTTAAATATGAAATGAACTGAGACATTTACAAATAAAACAATTAGTTTAGTAGTTAATCAAACATACTCTATTTATTATCTATTTGTTACGCCTATAGTTATTTGATATTAGTTCGGTTGTTAAAACTATACAAATGCAAACAATGAATTTGCTTTTATCGTTCGGCTTAAGATCTAAGAATTTGCTTTACAAGAGTTGTGTAAAATGGATTATGTTACAGCTGGCAGGGCGGATAGCTATTTTGGCATTTGCCAAGCTATCACATCAGCACACTTTTGCTGTGCCTTCTCCACTACTATCACAAACATTAAGAGCTAGAAGATGGGAATGTTAAAATCGAACATGCGTATGGCTATAGTCTAGAGACAGTATCCGCTTTTGTGAGGACCAGAGTGGAACTATGTGGAAACTATTTGTATTTACTGCAGGTCAGGTAACACAGTACAACACATGATTTTTGGACTTAATTCTGAGAACTGAAAACTCGTTTTGTCAAGTCACATGCAAAATAATTTAATGTAGATTTAAAGTTAGTAGGTTTCGCAGAGTGTGCTGTACATATGGAGAGAACACTTCCAGCAACTGCTGGTTCCAGAAGGCAGCGCACGTGAAGTTATCACGCCAATTGTCGACGACGGCTTAGATTGCCCACCACCAAGTCAAGCCGAGGTAAGAAGAGCAATATCGCGGCTGAAAAACAACAAAGCAGCCGGTGCCGACGGTCTGCCCGCAGAGCTCTTCAAGTCCGGTGGCGAGGAGCTGATAACGAGCATGCACCAGCTCCTGCGCACGGTTTGGCTTAAAGAGTGCATGCCCGACGATTGGAATGTAAGCGTATTATGTCCTGTGCTGAAAAAAGGTGATCCAAGTGTGTGCTCCAACTACCGCGGGATCAGCCTTCTACCCATCGCATATAAGGTCCTGTCGAGTGTGCTATGTGAAAGACTAAAGCCAGTGTTATCCAACCTGATCGGGCCTTATCAGTGTGGCTTTAGATCCGGAAAATCAACAACTGACCAGATTTTCACACTTCGGCAAATCCTGGAAAAGACCCAAGAGAAACAGATCGATACGTACCATCTTTTCGTTGACTATAAAGCTGCCTTCGACAGCCCGATACGGCAGGAATTACTCGAAGCCATGGCTGAGTTTGGTATTCCAGCGAAGCTGATACGTCTTTGCGGAATGACGCTGACTGACACGAAGTCTTCAGTGAAGATTGGCAAGGACCTTACGGAGCCATTCTATACCAGACGAGGCCTAAAACAAGGCGACGGCCTATCGTGCGATCTCTTCAACATTGTGATGGAGATGATAATGAGAAAAGCTGCAGTAAACACGAGTGGCACTATATTCAACAAAAGCCACATGCTACTCGCGTACGCTGATGACGTAGACATCATCGGTCGAAAACTGCGGGATATGACTGCAGCCTTCTCAGGTATACAGAAGGAATCAGCGAAAATGGGCCTAACGGTGAACGAGGACAAAACGAAGTTATTAGTTTCAACGAACAAAGAATCTACTCGTTTGGGAAACTGCGTGAACGTTGACAACTACAATTTCGAGGTGGTAGATAACTTTGTCTACCTAGGATCCGCCATCAATAAAGCAAATTAAGTCAGCCTAGAAATCCGGAGAAGAATCCTGCTTGCAAATAAATGCTACTACGGACTAAGCAAGCGATTCAATGACAGAGCCCTCTCTCGACGAACAAAACTCCAGCTATACCAGATACTGGTTTTACCTGTCTTAATGTATGGCTCAGAATCCTGGGTTATGACACAAGCGGATGAATCGGTTCTGGCGGTATTCGAGAGAAAAATACTCCGTAAAATATATGGGCCCATCATCGTTAACGGAGAGTATCGGCGTCGTATGAATCATGAGCTGTACGAGCTGTACACTGACATTGACGTGGTCAAACGCATTAAGGTGCAACGGCTGCGCTGGCTAGGTCATGTTGTACGCATGGATGAAAATGCTCCAGCTCGAAAAGTCTTCGACAATGAACTCGATGGACGGCGCAGAAGAGGGCGACCAAAACTCCGTTGGAAAGACCAGGTTACTGAGAACCTTACAGAACTCGGTGTGACTAACTGGAGAAGAAGCGCAGAAGATCGAGGCGCTTATAATATTTTTCTACGTGCGGTATATAATCCACTGGGATTGCATAGAAGTACCAGCTAAGTAAGTAAGTAAGGTTTCGTATAGAGGAAATTATCACGATTTAGGCTCTTTTGTTATATTGTTATATGGTGGCGTATGGTTATCATAAGTAATATTCCACGTAAATCATACGCCACGGAGTACAACAGTTTAATTGTAGCTGCTACAAAATACACCCAGTTCAAAATCATTTAATGAATGGAAAAGTGAAACTGTTGCTTATGTAGGGAAAAAATTAAGGAATTGTAATTCTTAATTTTTATAACATCAACGTTAGGGATGACGGTATATATCATTTGATACGAAAACCAGTACAGAAATTTCAGTCAGGTAAACTGACTGATAAATACCATCACCCAATATAAGATATTGTTGAAGTCTTGAGTTATTGAAATTAATAGATTTTTAATTAAAATATAATTACTTATGTATATTTTTTTTCTGCTTGTGGTGCAAAATCGTCCAAAACTTTACTTATTTGTGTAGGGGGTATAGGTGCCGGTTTGGAATTTATGTGAGAAATATTAATTTTTCAAAAAAATTTAATTTTGATAGGGGGTACCACAAGGGGTGAACCGATACAGCCATTCCTGACTCAAATTTACATACGTACAACTTACGAATAATTTGACTGAATTCAGTGCACCTACAAAAAAAGATATGTATGTAAGACTATAAGGGTGAGTTCGGTCCTTTGTGTGGGAGGTACCAGAAGGGGTGTGTCAAATAGTTAGGCTCTCTGAGGTTTCGCCTCCTATCACAACATTAATTTATCGACCAATGTTCATAACCCCCCAAGTGACTGTTTTGAAGTTATTGGCGAAATATTAAATTTGCAAAAATAGGTCATTTTGTATGGGAGGTACCAGAAAGCGTGAACCGATATAGTCCATATTCATACCTGAGTCTAATATTCATAAGCAAACATCATACGCAAAATTTGAGTGATCTCAGTTTACTTGCAAAAAAGATATGTTTGTAATACAAAGGGGGTGAGTTCGGTCATTTGTATGGGAGGTACCCGAAAGGGTGTGGCAAATGTTTCTGCTTTCTTAGGGTTTGTCTACTATTGCAAGATAAGTAATCTGACCAAATTTAGATATCTTCCGATGGTCTGTTTGCCAGCTATGGAAGAAAAATTAATTATCCAAAAATAGGTAATTTTCTATGGGAGGTACCAGAAGGTGTGGTGCTATTCTGCCCATTTACAATCCCATAAGTTCGATTCAAAAAATATTAATACCAGAATGTCCGTCTGTCTGGCTGGCTGGCTGGATGGCTGGTCAGCAGGATAACTCGAGTAAACCTTAATGGATCGGTATGAAAGTTTTTCAGTATTAATATATCAAAACGAACTAATGGGATTGTTAATGGGCAGAATAGCACCACACCTTCTGGTACCTCCCATAGAAAATTACCTATTTTTGGATAATTAATATTTCTTTCATAACTGCCAAACAGACGACCGGAGGATATTTGAATTTGGTCGGTTTATTTATCTGGCAATTTATCTTTGCCACACCCCTTCTGATACCTCCCATACAAATGACAGAATTGACCTCCATAGTTTTACATACATATCTTTTTTGGAAGTAAACTAAATTCACTCAAATTTTTGCGAATGATGTTCGCTTATAAAAATTGGACTCAGGAATGAATATGGACTATATCGGTTCACGCCTTCTGGTACCTCCCATACAAAATGACCTGTTTTTTGCAAAATTAATATTTGTCCCATATCTGCCAAACGGGGGTAATGAAAATTGGTCGGTTAATTTATATTGTGATAGGAGGCAAAACCTCAGAAAATCGAACTATTTGACACACCCCTTCTTGTACCTTCCATACAAAAGACCGAACTCACCCCCATAGTCTTACATATATATCTTTTTTGTAAGTGCACTGAATACTGCCAAATTTTGTGTAAGTTGTACGGTTATGAAAATTTGAATCAGGAATGAATATGGATTATATCGGATCGACCCTTCTCGTAACTCCCATACAAAATGAAATTGTTTGGAAAAGTAATATTTCTCCCATTACTTCCAAACCGACACTTGGAGGATAATCAAATTTTGTCAGTTAAAATATCTTGTAATGTGAGTCAAATTGTCACAAATCGTAGCTATTTGACACATCCCTTCTGGTACCTCCCATATTAATAACCGATGTTGCCCCTTTAACATGCATACCATTTTTGTATGTACACTGAATTTAGCAATATTTTGCCAAGGTAAGCGTTCATTGACCGTTGATTTTTGAAAAAATCAATCACGTTTTGCTGCTCTTAATTGTACCTTCTGTAAAAATTTGTGAATTTTTTTACGTTTTTGCTCCACAAGCCGACAAAAACTAATACATAAGTAATTTATTTTAATTAATAATCTAATAATTTCAATAACTTAAGACTAAAAAAATATCTTATATTGAAATATCTGTACTAGTCTCAAATTTGTTTCAGCTAAATCGAACTAGTTGTTCTCGAGTTTTGTCAAACAAAAGAGCCTAAAACGTGACAAATTCCTCTATACGATACTTACTTACTTCAAATCGATATTAAATTATTGTGGCATGCAACTTGACAAAACGAATGATGCAGTACTTCTTCTTTTTAGAAGAAGTGCAGTTCTCAGTATTGAATCCCAAATCAGGTCTGTCCATAAAAAGCCTAAATCTGATGAAAAATTATGCATTCTGCATTCCTTATTTTAAAAATTATTCCAAAATAAAAACTTCTGCATGCATTATATGAGGAAGGCCTCTCAAACTCCGCCGCTGGTTAAGGCTCGTAAAATGCAACTTAAATCTCATCATCTTGGATTGTGGCTATTTGATCACTAACAGGATTGAACCGCGAGACAATTGTCTCAGTCTATGCCTAAGTACAAATCCACATTTAAATTGAAGCTCTTCCGCATAGCAGATGTATTAATTTATGATGATGTATTTTAAAAGAAAGTGGCACCTTATGTATAGGGAGTCCGGATGGAGCATATTCTTTAGGGGGTCATCAACATTTAAATGTTCCATTGTTAAAATATCGCCAAACGTTGCCCAGGTGGTACCAGTGGAGGTTGTGAGTTGGCTTGAATGTTTTACGTTGCATCCTCAACGGGCACCAGCAAATAAGTTTAATTTACTAAATAGTAATATGAAGGTTAATATTTATATTTCGGGCCCAGCAATAAAAACAATCATTTACCATGTTAAATGGTTTTACTGTTTTTAAAACATTCTTCATGGACAACAATACACTTTTCCATTGATCCATATGCAAATATACCAGCGTTAATGTTTTTCAAATCGAAGTAATGAGATTGCAATTGGGCAGAATTTTCCCATCCCTTTTTGGATAACACTCTTCTATTTTTAATTTTTCTGATTACGGACATTTCCACGTAAAACGGCCCTATACAGGAAAAATAAAATTCCATATTTTTAATAAAAATCGGTCAATTCATATATACAAAAGAACGACAATTATGGACAAATGAAAAAAATTATATTTTTTTTAAGTTTTATCAGTTTGGCAACAGTTTAAAATGAGCATATCACGAACACATTCATCTCCATGTTTATAAGCTGAGACTTACATTAACATATTCTAAAATTCCATTTATATTGATAAGTAAAAAGCTGTTATCTCCGAAAAGACAAAACTTCTGAGTAAATAGATATATACGAATTATGTGTCACACCCGTCCCCATAAATATGACAAAGGTTAAATAAATTGTTACTCTACATGATAAAACATTAATACTTTCCAACAATAACAATGTAAGTGCAATTAATAATATAGTGCAATTTTGTGAACATTTATTTAAATATTTGAGTATTTTGTTACAGAACATTTGGTCACACCCGTCTCTGGGTAAAAATGAAGACAGCAATAAGCCTTAACAAACAAGTACAATGTTCGGGATTTCTTAAATAGGTTTGACATGAATTTCCATAAATAAGTGCATTTTGTATGAGAGCCTTTTTAGGGTGTTAAGGGAAATACTAGTGAGGGTTGGTCATACATTTTACTCCTTTGGGAGGCACCATGGGAGCGGTTGGAGCTAATTGGAAAAAAATATTATAAAAATAAAAATTTTTTATGGAAACCACCTTAAGGGTTGAAAGTAGAGGGTAGATATGTTTTGAGAAACAGTTAGAATTGCAAAAATACTGGGGATCGGTCATACATGTGACTTCTCTAAGGGCCCTAAAGGCAGTTAGAGCGGTGGGAGCAAATTTTATAAAAACTTAATTTTTGTGTGGAAGATGGGGGGTAGGAATGTTTGGGAAAAATGTTAGGTGGGAAAAATGACTGGGATTCGGTCACTTATTTGAACCCTCTAGAGGCGATTCCGGGGAAGTTGGGGGGCTTGTTGTGGATTTTTTCTAAATACGAAAAGTTTCTCGAGGGCTCGATTTTGATTTTAGACCCATGGTTTCTTGGGAAAATTTTCTTAGAATTCATGGTAAATTACGGTTTTGAGAAAAAAAATTAACCCGCTCTAATGATGATGTATACCATAGTACAAATAACGAATAAGTATGTGTCCTATTATGTTCCTACATGTTTACCTTTATGTTTCTTTTATACTTTTGGAGTTTATTTTACTTACACCCATCGTAAAATGGTGTCACACCCCTCTTTTTTTCTAAAAAGTTTTTTTTAAGAAAAAGTAGTTTTTTGGAAGCAGTAAGTACTTAACACAATCAAACACAATATAAACAATTGCCTACATCACAATAATTGTGGACATTCTACGAACAACTTTACATAATTTAACCTGAGTCATAAGGTTGAAAAAGTCTATATTCCCAAGGTCACACCTGTCGTTGTCTTCTAATGGACATACTGAGCAGAAATCAAGTTTCTTCAGTGTCTACCTGTTACTAAACGTTTTAAAACTTAACATTCTTGGTAACCACAGCTTTTTTTTATTAATTAATTTCTATTTATGAATTAAAATCAAAAATTTGAGTAAAATGGTCCCACCCGTCTCAATGAAATTTCCCTTATCTGAATTGTGATTCCTATTGTTATTAATATCATGATTATACCATCACCCTTAGGGATGAGGGTATATATCATTTGATACGACCCAAAAGTGTAACACATAGAAGGAGTGACTTTAGACCCTAGGTTTCTTTGAACCAAATTCGATTCATGACTTTTTAAGTCGTTTGAGCCATGTCCGTCTGTCTGTCTGTCTGTCTGTCTGTCTGTCTGTCTGTCTGGTGGCTGTCCGGCTGGTTCGCAAGATAACTTTCGAAAGACGCAACCAAATGTTTTGAATTTTTGCACGAGTTATTATTTTCCCAAAACTACTTACGGTATTGCAAATAGGCTACATGGCCCCGCCCCTTCTGGTACCTCCCATACAAATACATCATTCCGCCCACTTTAGAAATCGAGTAATAATATCAATACACCCTACGGGATCGTCTTCAAATTCTGTATTTAGTAAAGCTATAACAGGATAAAGTTTTGGAAAAATTTTTGAAAGCCTAGCCACGCCCCTTCTTGTACCTCCCATACAAATCTACCTTTCCGCCCACTATAGAGATGGAGAAATAATATCAATAAATTAAACGTGATCGTACCCAAATTCTATTTTAAGTAAAGCTATAACAGGATAAAGTTTTGGAGAAAAAAATTGAAAGTCTATTCACGCCCCATCTGGTACCTCCCATACACATCTGGTACCGCCCACTTTAGAAATCGATTAATATTATTAAAAGACCTAACGCGATCGTGCCCAAATTATGTATTTGGTAAAGTTTAAGCAGAATAAAGTTTTGAAGAAAAAATCTGGAAGTCTAGACACGCCCCTTCTGGTACCTCCCATACAAATGTACCACTCCGCCCACTTTAGAAATAGGGTAATAATATCAATACACTCGACACGATCGTGCCCAAATTCTGTATTTTGTTATGTTATAACAGGACAAAGTTTTGGAGAAAAAATTGGAAGTCTAGCGACGCCCCTTATGGTACCTCCCATACAAAAGTACCTTTCCGCCCACTTTAGGGATGTACTAATAATATCAGTACACCCAAGGCAATCGTGCCCAAATTCTGTAATTTGTAAAGCTATAACAGGATAAAGTAATGGAGAATAAATCTGGAAGCCTAACCACACCCCTTCTCGTACCTCCCATACAAATGTACCACTCCGCCCACTTTAGAAATCGAGTAATAATATCAATATAATAGAAAATTATTTGTTTTACTGAGGGTAAGGGTAAATGTAAGTTGGGTTGCCCGACTGAAACTTTCTAACTGGTTTTAATTACAAATCGGTTAATTTCAATAACTCAAGACGTAAATAATATCTTATATTGGGTGATGGTATTTATCAGTCAGTTCAACTGACTGAAATTTCTCTACTGGTTTTAAATATGTTGTTAGATTTTATTCACCAGGCACAGTTTTTAGTAATTTGGATTTAATTTGTTTCGTCTTTCTTTATGTTGCACTAAAATAAATTTTGCATAAATCTAGGGTTACCTTCATTTGTTCCAACAAAAGCTTTTCTAAATACCGATGACCGATAATGGTAAAGCTAAAGCAACAAATATGTATTTCTCATTATTTCTTTATTTTATGCCAAATATCCAGCAGCAGTCAGCGAGCAAAGTATGCATCTATTTTCCTTCGTAACGCTTTTCTACAGTTTAAAAGACTTAATGGAACCATTCACAATGTTCATCACACACGTCGCTGCAGCTTAAAGGAGGAAATCCAAATCAGCGTGCATAAAATTCACTTTCAAGAACATGTTACATCCCAGGTTTATGTCCATATAAGTTAATGCTAAAAAGTGTCAAACTCTCCAATGGAAGTTCAAGTTCGCATGTGGCACCGCAAGCATAGCCAGGACCCGAATTAACTTGATAACTGTTATTCTATCAAATTAGGAGCACACTTTCCATAGCACACTTTATTCGTTAGAAAAGGCAAACATTGAGTGTTACACACTCTGTCTTTGTACTGTACTGTAAACAAGCATCAGTATATTTTTATGCAGAAAATTCTCATAACAATTCACAAAAAAAAAATCATAGAATTTGAGGAATTGCAAACCACCTGGTAAAAATGTTCTGAAAGTAAACAGAGTCAAAAAATAACTCAGTATAGAGTGGGTCAATAAGCCAAATATGTATACGGAAAATACATGCTGCATAGTCAACATAAACAAATTTAAACGTGGGTGTATTTACAGCTTTACCATATATTTGTAAAAGGATTTACAAAAACACAACGAAGGATTTGTTTGAAAAGGGGAAATTACATCCGTGGGCCGAAATGCAACCAGAGAAACCATTTAGATGAATGGACATATTTTGTAATTAACAGAATTCCGTACTCTATTTTTATGACAGAATTGTCTAAAGTACGGACCATTACTCAAAACATATATACTGACAAACATAACGAATGCCACATTTATTTTTCTCTTTTCTTTCTGTGTAATTTACTATGCAATTTTTATTTCCATCCAGTTGGTTTACAGAAGGGTTTGCCATTTGGAATTTTCCAGGACAGGAGTTTCTAAAAGGGAAATAAATTCCTTTTCCATTTGCAGTTTACAAAGAATGCCTGCAGATGTACTGTAATTCATATCATGAGGAAATGTGAAAGGACTTTAAATATTGAAAAATTTTGCTTTTGCGACTTTATTTTCATCGATTTAAAGGAAAAATAAATTTAAGGTTAGTTTACGAACAAAAGCAATGGCTTATCTCCTAAATCCCGTTTTTCATTAGAGAAAGTAATATGAAATGAAAATTGCTTTAATCGTAAAACTTGTATAACTTAGCCACTGTGTTAACCAATTTTTCGGAACAAATATGCGTTGTACTCGTAAAAGTATGCACATTAGATGGGTAACTTTTATGTCTCGACCAAGTGGTTATCAAAAAGGTAATCCTAGGAAACCAGTTGGTGGGGAAGGGAAAAAATCCACACAAAGCACCGCAACTGCCCCGGAGTCGTTCCTAGAGAGGTAAAATGTATGCCCGACCCCCAGTCATTTTTCGCTCCTAACATTTTTCCTAATCCTACCTACCTCCTAAGGAGGCTCCCATAAAAAACTAAAATTTTTATAAAATTTACCACCACGGCTCTAACTGCTACAAAGGTGACCCTAGAGAAGTAAAATGTATGATCCCTCAATATTTTTCCAATCCCAACTATTTCTTAGATTATATCTACCTTCTATTTTCAATCTCTCTTCGATTTATAACTTTTTAAGTTGTTTGAGCCATGTCCGTCTCTCTGTCTGGCTGTCCGGCTAGTGCGCACGATAACTTTGGAAAGACGCAACCAAATGTTTTGAAATTTTGCATGAGTCAATATTTCTCCAAAACTACTTACGGTATTGCAAATGGGTTACATGGCCAAGCACCTTCTGGTACTTCCCATACAAATACATCATTACGCCCACTTTAGAAGTCTACCTCCCCTTCTGGTACCTCCCATACAAATGTACCTTTCCGCTTACTTTAGAGATGGAGTAATAATATCAAAACACCCAACGCGATTGTTCCCAAATTCTGTATTTAGTAAAGTTCAAGCAGGATGAAGTTTTGGAGAAAAAATCTGGTAGTCTAGCAACGCCCCTTGTGGTACCTCCCATATAAATGTACCACTCCGCCCACTTCAGTAATCGACTAAAAATATCAATATCGTTTTACTGAGGGTGAGGGTATATGTAAGTCTGGTTGCCCGACTTAAACTTTGTTACTGGTTAGAGTTAAACATTAATATGCCGGGACACTTACTACACCCATTCGGGTACCCCTAATAAAATTTGAGATGTTTGTGGGAATTGTTTTCTACCTCCACCGGACGTAACTATCTTGTCGAGATGTGGATGGTTTCATGCTGTCTTTAAGCTTAAATAGGTAACTTTACGGCAACCACAAAGTGCCTATCTTAGACCCATCGATTCTTAAAAGCAGTATAACCAAAGATTACTTACTTACTTACTTAACTGGTACTTCTATGCAATCCCAGTGGATTATATACCGCACGTAGAAAAATATTATAAGCGCCTCGATCTTCTGCGCTTCTTCTCCAGTTAGTCACACCGAGTTCTGTAAGGTTCTCAGTAACCTGGTCTTTCCAACGGAGTTTTGGTCGCCCTCTTCTGCGCCGTCCATCGAGTTCATTGTCGAAGACTTTTCGAGCTGGAGCATTTTCGTCCATGCGTACAACATGACCTAGCCAACGCAACCGTTGAACCTTAATGCGTTTGACCACGTCAATGCCAGTGTACAGCTCGTACAGCTCATGATTCATACGACGCCGATACTCTCCGTTAACGATGATGGGCCCATATATTTTACGGAGTATTTTTCTCTCGAATACCGCCAGAACCGATTCATCTGCTTGTGTCATAACCCAGGATTCTGAGCCATACATTAAGACAGGTAGAACCAGTATCTGGTATAGCTGGAGTTTTGTTCGTCGAGAGAGGGCTCTGTCATTGAAACGCTTGCTTAGTCCGTAGTAGCATTTATTTGCAAGCAGGATTCTTCTCCGGATTTCTAGGCTGACATTATTTTCTTTGTTGATGGCGGAGCCTAGGTAGACAAAATTATCTACCACCTCGAAATTATAGTTGTCAACGTTCACGCAGTTTCCCAAACGAGTAGATTCTTTGTTCGTTGAAACTAATAACTTCGTTTTGTCCTCATTCACCGTTAGGCCCATTTTCGCTGATTCCTTCTGTATACCCGAGAATGCTGCAGTCACATCCCGCAGTTTTCGACCGATGATGTCTACGTCATCAGCGTACGCGAGTAGCATGTGGCTTTTGTTGAATATAGTGCCACTCGTGTTTACTGCAGCTTTTCTCATTATCATCTCCATCACAATGTTGAAGAGATCGCACGATAGGCCGTCGCCTTGTTTTAGGCCTCGTCTGGTATAGAATGGCTCCATAAGGTCCTTGCCAATCTTCACTGAAGACTTCGTGTCAGTCAGCGTCATTCCGCAAAGACGTATCAGCTTCGCTGGAATACCAAAATCAGCAATGGCTTCAAGTAATTTCTGCCGTATCGGGCTGTCTAAGGCAGCTTTATAGTCGACAAAAAGATGGTACGTGTCGATCTGTTTCTCTTGGGTCTTTTCTAGGATTTGCCGAAGTGTGATTTTCCAGGTCTAAAGCCACACTGATAAGGTCCGATCAGGTTGGATAACACTGGCTTTAGTCTTTCACATAGCACACTCGACAGGACCTTATATGCGATGGGTAAAAGGCTGATCCCGCGGTAGTTGGAGCACACACTTGGATCACCTTTTTTCAGCACAGGACATAATACGCTTACATTCCAATCGTCGGGCATGTACTCTTTAAGCCAAACCGTGCGCAAGAGCTGGTGCATGCTCGTTATCAACTCCTCGCCACCGGACTTGAAGAGCTCTGCGGGCAGACCGTCGGCACCGGCTGCTTTGTTGTTTTTCAGCCGCGATATTGCTCTTCTTACCTCGGCTTGACTTGGTGGTGGGCAATCTAAGCCGTCATCGACAATTGGCGTGATAACTTCACGTGCGCTGCCTTCTGGAACCAGCAGTTGCTGGAAGTGTTCTCTCCATATGTGCAGCACACTTTGCGTATCCGTGACCAGATTATCATCACTGTCCTTACAGGTGGGGAGGCCATTACCGTATCCATTTGCTCTTACTTTCTGGTAAAATTTTCGGGCCTCACCTCTATCCCTGTATCGCTCAATATCCTCGTTCTCCCGTTCCTTCATCTGACGTTTTTTTCGCCTAAATAGCTGTCTCGTCCGTTTTGCTTTCTCCTTATGCCGTTCCCTAACAGCACGGGTTGCAATTGGCTGTAGCGTTGCCATATAAGCAGCATCCTGTTCCTCAGACGCTATGCGACATTCTTCATCGTACCAGGATTCGTCTGAGCGCCGCTTTTCATATCCTAGCACGGTTGTTGCGGCGGTTGCCATGGAATGCGCAATATGCTGCCACTGTGTATCGGGAACGTCAGAAGTAGAGGCGTTGTGTCGTAAAAGTTGGGAGAGTTGGTCGGAGTAGGCAGTAGCTATCTCTGGGGTTTGCAGCTTCGCGATGTCCAGCTTTCTTTGTGTTTGGATACGTGCGTTTTTCGCTCTGCTCATTCTTGTGCGAACCTTGGCTGCAACCAGGTAATGATCCGAGCCAATATTAGCACCACGGATCACACGCACGTCCATGACACTAGATGCATGCCTGCCATCAATTACCACATGATCAATTTGATTTTTTGTGTTTTGATCGGGGGATAGCCAAGTTGCCTTGTGGATATCTTTGTGCTGGAATCTGGTTCCACTAACTACCATGTTCCTTCCCGCTGCGAAGCTAACCAGCCTAAACCCGTTGTCTGACGTGTCGGTATGCAGGCTGAATTTACCGATCGATGGACCAAGAACATCTTCCCTTCCTATTTTTGCATTAAAGTCTCCCAGAACAATTTTAATGTCGTGGCCAGGGCAGCGGTCGTATGTTTCCTCTAGGCGCTCGGAAAATGCATCTTTAATCTCATAACCAAAGATTACCGAACCAAATAATGCGGAGTGTAATGTGTACCATTCTCATTGGATGGTTTGCTGTCAGGGGTATCCGACTGTGTTCTAACGAAACCTCACTACTTTATCTGGTCGCCTTAGTGAGTAATAGACTTAACTACCAAGTCCTTACCGTGTTAACAGGGGCTTTGACATGGTGGATCTACTTCCCCTTTACTCGTTTGACTATGGATGCATATAAGCATCTATCCAGGAACAGCATGATGAACTTATGCTGCAGCTTGAGATGCTTGGAGCAAATCCAACTATGATCAATCTGGCTGAGCTGCAGGCTTTACGGAACTCAACATTAAATCAGGTGACTTCACTTTAGCTGCCTAGAAGGGGCTTTCAATAATGTGACGTCATGCGGAATAAGGAACTCTTTGGAGAACATTAATGTGTCAAGTCTGCTAGTGAATTAGGTGGACTGTATGCTAGGAAACCGTATCGCCTACTCAGAATTTGGTTAGTAAGCTGCGTGAGAAAGATAACTACTTGATAAACACGGGGTACTTAAATCGTTTAACGAGAATGGTACGAAAATTGTGGCTATCAGACTAAGGGAAGCTGGCGATTGACATAAATTCTTATATAGTCATGCTGTGATTATGACAGGGTTTGGGCAATGGCGTTTCTTTTCACCTGCCTCCTCGTACTGACTTCTTGAAATAATGTGTGGATTTCCGTAAAGTAAACGTTAATATTCCAAAAAGATCGCCGTCACTCCTTATGCTATCTCTCCATTTCTGTCTTTACTGACGGTTCAAAAATGGAACAGAGCACAGGAGCTGGCAGACATGCAGCTAAGCCTCTCTTTCAGGCTACATAATAAATGCAGGGTTTTTTAGGCTGAGGTACTGGCGATTCAAAAAGATACAGAGGCTATTTTAGGATGTGGAATTGATGCAAGCAGACAGATAACCGTATGTGTGGATATCCAGACTGCAATAAAAAATATCAATTCTACATTGTGTAAATCAAATTTGGTGAGGAATTGTAAGGAAAGATTGGATGGACAAAACCTCTGGATGTCAGCATGGGTTGGACTCGAGGACACAGCGAGATTCCTGGTAACGAATCAGCAGACCTACTGGCCCGAGGTAGATGTACTATGTCTGATCATAACTCTTTGGAAGTTATTTGTTACCTTTTTGGATTAGTTTAGGATTGGATGTGGAAAACAGCCAGCAGACGTTGAATCCGCATAACCGACTGCATAACTGCTAAATCGCTGTGGCCCGAATACAGCAGATCCCGATTGGCTTATATGGTTGGCATGTGCAGGAGTGACCTGAATCTCGCCTGTGGAATTCTTACAGGACATTGCAATATCAGGTAAATGGGGTAGATCCATACCGGACTGTTGTCATGTATGTGAGGACGAGGAGGAGTCCAAGACAATGGAACCTTTTCTTTGTAGCTGCCCCGCTCTAGCCCGTAGGAGGCTAAGACACTTAGGCGAATGTTACATAGAGGACCTAGAGTCTCTCCTCAGTCCCAGTAGAAGATATAATACATTTGTTGCGGTGCCTTCCTTGGCTAACTGGGCCAAGATTAAAATTGGTGTTCCCACGATTTTCACTTCACTCATTCCATCCTTCCCCCTCTTCCCATCTTTCCCCACCCCTTTCTTTCTAACGGAGAGTTACAATGGATCAGCAGATCTCGGGGTGCAGTGTGATCTGGTTTTTACCAGATTACATGTGTCCACAACCTAACCTTTGTGCGAGTTAATTAAAAATCTACACACTGAGACTTAGTTCTTAGTTTGTACCCTAAAAGAACCTATACTCACCCATTCAAAATGACCACATGCATGGACTTTTAACATTTGTTGGGAAATTAATTAACACTTTCTACAATAAAATCACTTTACTGTTTCAAAGTACTGCATGTTTGTAAAGGTTGTGCCAATAATTCACAGGAAACAATATTTACTAGTATTTTTATCAATCAGTTCACCTGTAACAAAGTCAAAGGTTACATTAATCATAAAATATAACATGTAATACTTACATAGTTTCCAGTTTTAAATGCAAATATAAATAAAATATACACTTAATATATATCCACTCATACAAGTAGTATGTTTGAAATCAATCTCTAAATTCTACTTCAGTTCAAAAAGCCATCATTGTAAATAAATTAATCAAAACAAAAATAACACTAAAATATGTCCTACTAAAAGTATACTAAAATTATGAAAAGCATACTCTATGTACGTATGCATGTATAATAACGCAGTCATTGGACGATGAATTTGTTTAGTCATCATGAAATTTGCGATAACATTATAACCTTTCGCAATGTTAACCCTTCGCCCATTTAAATTATTTAAATATTTGCATTTTATTTATGTACGTATACAACTGCCTTTGAAGGGGACGGTGTAAAGATGAATTATGAAAACTAGTGAATTTTAATCAGGCGAACTGACTGATAATAAGCTTCAACATATGTATGATATTGTTTAACTCTCGAGTTATTGAAATTTGCCGATTTTAAAAAGAAATTACTTGTGTACTATTAAATGTATGCTTGGGGAAAACGAGTTTGGATGTGGATTTGTGGTTGGCAAGAGACTGCTACACCTTGTCTCAGAGTTCAAACCGGTGTGTGAACGTATAGCCACCAGAAGAGTCAAAACAAAAATTTTCCACATAACACTGATATGTGCCCATGCTCCGACAGAAGAGAAAAGCGAAAAGAGGACAAAGACGAGTTCTACGAGAGCCTAGAAAATGTATATGACCGTAGCCCAAGCCATGACATCAAAATTGTACTAGGCGATTTTAATGCTAAAATAGGCAGGGAGATCGCATTTGAGCCTACCATCGGAAAAATATTGATTGATTCGGATTGATTTCTCTGCGGCAAGAAATATGGTAGTTAGCAGCACTAGATTTGACCATAAAAACAGGCACAACGAAAGCTGGAAATCGGTAAACTGCGGACTACAGAGGTAACGGACGCCTACTCCAACAACATAACTCAACTGCTGCGGAATATAGCCGACTCCATAGAGTAGACTGCGAGAAGCGTACTTGGGTACTCTAAGCCGTCTCAAGAAGATGCCTGGTACGATGATGAATGTCGCAATGCCACGAAAGAGACTGATGTTGTATACAGAGCGAAACTGCAGATAATGAAAACGCGAGCTGTTTGTGAACGGCACAGGGAGAAGAGACGAGGGCAACTCGTCTTTTTAGACGGAATAAGAAGGAGCTGAAGAAGAGGCAATATGAGTGCACAGAGTTGCTCCGAAGTAGAGGGGAAGCCCAAAAATTCTACAAGAGACTTAAGGTGATAATGCGTGGAACAGGGTTGCCCTCCTGCAAGGACAGCGATGGTCGGCTAGTGACGGACCCGGATATCATTCTGAAGATATGGAGAAATCATTTCAGAAATTTACTGGATAATGACACCACTCCAGAAGACCCCGCTGCAATTCATGACGATGGTATTAACTGTCAACCACCGAGCCAGAGTGAGATAAGTGTGGCAATCTCCCGCTATAAAACAACAAAGCTGCTGGAGCCGATGGTCTCCCTGCTGAAATGTTTAAGGCTGGCGGGGAGGAGCTGATTAGGATCATGCATCAGCGCATGGAGAACATCTGGCTAGATGAGAGCATGTCCAGGTATTGGAGTCTCAGTCT
The DNA here is from genome assembly GCA_964034835.1 of Muscina levida. Lineage (NCBI taxonomy): Eukaryota > Metazoa > Arthropoda > Insecta > Diptera > Muscidae > Muscina > Muscina levida. The sequence continues at coordinate 38,850 of CAXIUB010000318.1, read as the reverse complement.
GTTATGTCCCATATACAAGAAAGGAGATCGCAGTGAATGTAAGAACTACCGTGGAATAAGCCTATTACCAATTGCATACAAGGTCCTTTCAAGCATATTGTGTGAACGTCTAAAGTCAATTGTAGAAAAACTAATTGGACCATATCAGTGCGGCTTTAGACCTGGTAAATCTACGATGGATCAAATATTCACCTTACAAATCCTGAAAAAACACATGAAAAGCAGATCGACACCTACCACCTCTTTGTCGACCACAAAACTGCCTTCGACTCTCCGATGAGGAATATGCTGTATGAGGCCATGTCTGCGTTTGGTATTGCTGCAAAGCTGATTCGACTTAGCATATGTACCTTGGAAAACACCAAATCCTCGTTTAACATTGGTAAAGATCAGTCTGAACCATTCAACACTGAAAAAGGTATCAGGCAGGGTGATAGCTTGTCCTGTACACTATTTAATATAGTTTTGGAGAAGGTGATGAGAAAGGCTGATGCCAACATGTCTGGCACCATATTGCACAAGAGCCACATGACTAGCCTATGCCGATGATATAGATATCATTGGCCAAAATCTACGGGATGTTACTGCAGTTTTCTCATCAATAGAAAAGGAGTCGGCAAAAATGGATTTAGCGGCCAACGAGGACAAAACAAAAATAAAGTTTCGACGAACAAAGAGCCCTCTCAATGGGGACGCACCGTGAACGTTGACAATTTTTGCTTTGTGCTCGCCAATAGATGTTTTAACGGACTTCGGCAACACTTCAGTAACACCACCTTATCTCGGGATACTAAGAGACAGCTATACCAGGTGCTAATTTTACACGTTCTGTTGTACGCTGCCAAATCATGGGTGCTTACGACAACGGACATACAAAAGCTGGGAGTATCCGAGAGAAAAGTATTTCGAAAAATATATTGTGTCGACGGCGAGTTTCGCCGTCGGATTAACACGACATCGACGTAGCTAAAAGAGTCAGAATGCAACGACTACGATGGCTGGAACATGTTGCCAGGATGGACGTAAATGCTCCAGCGAGAAAGATGTTTAGGCGAACCTGAAGGACGGCGCAGAGCAGGGAGATCCAAACTCCGTTGGAAGGACCAAGTGGTTGGCGACACGCCACCATCTGGTAGGACTTACTGGAGAACACACGCAGAATACCGAAGCGTGTGGAATTCTTTAAACCAGTACAGAAATTTTAGTCAGATAAACAGACTGATAAATATCATCACCCTAAATAAGAAAAGTTTTCGGTTTTCTTAGGGTTTTTCAACTATTGCCAGATAAATAAACTGACCAAATTCAAATATCCTCCGGTCGTCTGTTTGGCAGTTATAAAAAAATATTAATTATCCAAAAATAGGTTATTTTGTATGGGAGGTACCTGAAGAGGTGGGGCTATTCTGCCCATTAACAATCCCATTAGTACGTTTTGAAAATTATTGATAAAATATATATATATTAAATGTTTCAACCGATCCGTTAAGGTTTACTCGAGTTATCCTGCTCACCAGCCATCCAGACAGACGGACATAGCTTAAAAAGTCCTGAACCGAATTTGGTCTTAAGAAACTCGGGGTCTAACTCGTCTTCTTTAATGCGAGAATATTCTCTTGACACAGCAGCATTCAAGTTATGCGCTGCGATTTGCTGAATGTTCATACTTGTATCGCATTTCGTAGATCAACACAAAATCTCTTAAAATATGGATTTTTCGCCATTTTGAAAACCCGGTATTCGAAAATTTACAGATTGGGACAAATAACAGGTGAAACGATTTGCGGTTTTGAACACTCTAACAGTAATACAGTTATCCGATGTTTAATTTGTTTAGTCATCATGAAATGTTATAATATTTTTATCTTTTGCAATGTTTACCCTTTGCCCATTTAAATAATTTAAATATTTACCCTATATACAATTGCTTATGAAGGGGATGGGGTAAAGATGGAGTACTTAAAGTAAGGTTAGCTTTTTATTGTATCCGGTTGAATAATATATTAAACTGTTTTACCAGAAACTAATAAGTGAAATCGTTTGTATATCAATTTCATGCAGTTAATATATTTGTTTAATCATTGTTATTAAATTTGAATGTGTGTGTTATCAAATGTAACGACTTGTGTGGTTTATTTTCATGATACGATCTTATTCAGCAATGGTTGAAATTATCTCTTGTATTTTTTTCGACATCCGCCCGAACCGACCGGTTAGGTTTAGTCCCCACATCGATAGAGTACACACCGGAAACGTCTATGTATACTAAGGATCACTTACGACGTACTCTTCACATCTCGGGTCATGCTGCGTATTTCTAGCGATAAAATTTGTATCTCATATGTACAAAATCTGCGTATTAATGTTAACTCATATATAAATTATTAATTGACATGTGCTACACTGGGAGTGAAAGAAATGAAGAAGAAATAATTGACTTGTTTTTAGAATTTCCTTAACGTTATACCATCTAATAATTTAAAATTATTAAACGTCTCATTAATAACCCACATTTGGGTAAAGCCACTCAATGTATGGTGTAATGTTTCGACAGTTGTATATTCGATATTTCTAAACCATTAATTTGTCATGGCATATCTTTAAATATTTCACAAAAGCATTTGAGCAACCTCAACGTCACTACAGATGAATGAATATACACAAATATTTACATATTTATGCATGCAAAGGAAAATACACCCACACAATATTTATCAGTAAAATATAAGTATATATAACGAACGATACACAAATCATTCTTAAGGGGGTTGCGGTACAACATATGGTATCACGTGCGTGTATGTTAATTCATAATTAATATATATTTCTTAGTATTATAAAAGTATGTAATGTATATATGAAATATCACATGTCAAATAAGGTATCTGCGGTGATGTTTTAATCTCATCTAATTGGCTACTTTTAAATTGAAGTAAATGATTTTGAAATGAGATGGTGTGGCTTACATTAGGAGTAGTAAGTAAGTCAGACAATTTTATATGTACATTCGACTTGTGTTATTAAAAGTTAAACAAAATAGCATTATTATAAATGTGTAAGTCATGTGATTTAAGTATATGTACCTGGAATGTCCGAACTATCTACAGAGATGGTGCAACTACCCAATTGACGGATGCCTTCGACAAATACAAGGCTGACATCACCGGCATACAGAAATTGCGATGGACAGGGATGCACACAACGAAAGAACTGTGACATCTTTTACAGCTGCCATGGAGAATGATACGAATTTAAATGTGGATTCATAGTCGTTAAGAGCTATCGACATCCGGTCTCGTGGACGGAATAGCCATTACTCACTACAAGGCGAAATATTTTTACAACACGCTGATTTGTGTATACGTCCTGACGGAAGAGAAGGACGTTTAAGGAGCATTCTATGGACGCTTCCTTGCCTTTGACATTAAAATTGTTCATGAAGATTTTCACGCTAAAATAGGAACGAAATATGCACTAGTCTACAAACCTCCGGTTACAAATTCAGACTAAATAGGTTCGCATCGGCAAGAAACATGGTAGTGAGTGGAACCTGATTCCCGCATATTGATAACCACAAGGTATTCTGAATATCCCCTGATCAAAAGAAAAGATGAAGGCATGTCTCAAACGTTACGCAAAGGGCTACAAACGCTCGGTATTAAAAGCTAGACATCACAAAGCTGCATACCACCGAGATAGCCAATGCCTACTCCAGCCAACACTCTCAATTACTTTATAATATAATATAATATAATTCTGATGTTCCCGACAAACAGTGGCAGCATATTGCGAATTCTACGACTGCCGCCGCTACGACCGTACTTGGTGCTAAAAAGTCACGCTTAGACAAGCCCCTTTACGATTAGTAATGTCGCTGAATGTCAGAGGAACAGGCCAAAACTGCTAAAGTTTGAAAGCAAAGATTTTGGAACAGGGATTCACACCTGTATGCATAGACATGGAAATCTGGTCACGGGCACGCAGTGTGCTGCAAATAGGGGGGAATTAAACTGACGAAATCACGCCAGTCTTCGACGACGCAGTAGATTGTCCACCACCCGCAAAAAAACGAGATCACTATAATAAAGTTGTGAGAGCTGATGGACTGCCGACAGAGTCGGCGGCGTTGTGCTGGCAACGTGCATGCATGGATGCTAAGCCTCATATGCCCTGTGCTTAAAAAAAGGCGAGCGAAGTGTATGTACCAACTATTGCGGGATCAGTATTTTACCCAACGCTTAAAAGGTCCTGCCTAGCGTGTTATGAGTAAGTCTGAACCACCAAGAAATGGACATTGCGTTTACTCGTTTGGGACGCTGCACAGTGGCACCGCCCCATACATTTCTTGGAAAAAAATAGAAGGAGTGGTCGTACAGCAATGAAATTTTGCAGAAACATTTCTCTGGGCTTAATTTAGAAATTTTGAAAAAAATCTTGGAAAATCGCCTACTGCCACACCCACCTCCCATATAACTTCACTTGCCAAAATTTTTATTTTTGGACCTAGGGACTTGAAATTCGGGACGCTTCTTAATTGAGTTCTCCTTATGAAAAAAATTAAACTTATTGGGGATGCCACGCCTACTTTAGTTTTTACGCCCATCGAAAGTTGTAGATTTTAAGTGTTTTTCTTAATTGTCTAGAATCATATATAAATTTCATATAAGTTAAAAAATTTTAATCTTTAATCAAAAGTCAACATGTGTTGTCTCCATACAAAAGAAGAGAATATCCCCAACAGCCCTCCGCGAAAGGTATTAGCCTTCAAATACACCGAAAATATCGCAGAAATGCATGCATTAAAATCGATGTTACTAAAAGGGACGGTATTTGGCGGTGATTTTTTTTTTCTTAATTGAAAGTGCAGACACGGATCTTTCATTTTTTTATAGTTAGAGGGCTAAGCAAGGCAAAGCACATAAAGTTTTTTTCCATCAAAAAGTGAAATGTTGATATTTTTTAGTACAATTTTTGATAAATTATAATAATTAGTATACCTTTCCAACTTCAATAATTTTTTTTTCTTATAAAAGAGTAAGTGCTATATTTTCACTGAAAAATAAAACAAAAGCCATAGCTAGAAACGTACACACACAAAAAGTACTTTATTTGGACAATAATTTTAATCTAATTTCATTGAATACATTTCCGTTGACTTCTGTTAGTTTTTTTAACTACAAAATTTCACTTTTCATAAAAAAACCATGTTGAATTTTTCTTATCCAAATATTTCTTTAAAAAACCCAATCATTAAAATTTTGAAATTGGAAAGTTGAAAAACCCTATTTTTTCCACCGAAATGCCACTGTGCGCTGTGTGTTCACTTTAAAATAATAGTTTCTGTCTTTAAATCAAGAGACGAGTATTGATCGCAAACCGCAAACCCAACTCTACCAGACACTGGTCCTACCTGCTCTACAGCACAGAATCCTGGGTAATGACACAAGCGGATCAATTTATTTTGTTAGTCTTGAGAGGTACAGCGATTTGCGTCGTCAAATTAACCATGAGCTGTACAACGACATCGACGTAGTCAAGCGCGTTTAAATAGACCGAATGCGCTTGCTTGGTCACGTTGTAAGAATGAATGAAAATGCTCCAGCTCGAAAAGTCTTCGGCAATAAACTACATGGGCGGCGCAAGAAGGTCAACCAAAACTTCGTTGGATGTGACGAACTATTTACGAAGCGCTTTGAATTCTTTTCTACCTTTGGCTACTGACAGATGAATTTCTCTTACTATGCCAAATAGGTTAAGTATGGTTATGTTAATTCGTCAGCCGCCTCACTTGTGTCCTAGTAAACGTCGCCATAATTATTGATGGTGGTGGCCATTACCAATGCATCGGCTCTTTAGTTAACATATATGTCGCCATGTCCTGGAACCCATGTGGCGACGAAGTGAGTCGGTTTAAATGCCGATAATATATGATCAATCAAAAGAGCTTTTAAGACCAGTAAAAAAGTTTCAGTCGGGAAACCCGACTTACATACATCACTAGGCTGTTCCTTATATGGGATTTTTGGGAATTTCGTTAAATAAAGGGTATTCGTAGCAAAGTTGGACATCGAGCTCCACCTTTTGTTTGTTGTTTACAAAATTATGAATATATTGTGCAAAATTTGGAATCGATAGTTAGACTTTAGAGTGTGCCGCAAAGAGGTCAAAATTCGATTTTGTGTTCAATTCAGTTTATTTATTTATTATTTTATTTTTTGTTGTTTTAGATAGACGAACTAGTAATATGCCGTTGAATAGGTGAAGTGACGACCTATAAAAGCATATGTTTGGACTTACCATATCTCTTATAGATATCGAGATATTTGATGCAAAAGTAGGGGTATTAAAAAAAAAACATGGCGTGACCATGTAGCCCACCTTCAATAACCGTAAGTAGTTTTTGAGGAATATTAACTTGTGCAAAGTTTCAAAACATTTGGTTTCGTCTTTCGAGAGTTATCGTGCGTACCAGCCGGACAGGCTGACATGGCTCAAACGACTTAAAAAGTCATGAATCGAATTTGGTTCAAAGAAACTTAGGGTCTAAAGTGACTCCTTCTATGTGATACACTTTTATATACCCTCCTACCTGTAGGGTGATGGTATAGAAATGTGTGTGAACAGTTTCAATATTTTCCTCTTCATCAAGATTGTTACTTTGGCTAATAAGAGCGATATAACAGTTACAGAAATAAACCACTATCTCCTCATTTGCTATTTATACTTTATAAATTTTATAAACGCATAACATCTTATGCATTGCAGTTTGAGTCCTAGACCATTTTCTGAATTTTTTTAAGGCCAATAGAAATTCTTATCTGCTCTTTACTAAAAAAAAAGATGACCCCGGAAAAAAGATGAGGGTAGTGATACATATCTATAATTTAGTTCACCTGACCGAAATGTCTATACTGGTTTCAATTAAATTGATACAGTCAAGTGTTTCACACATACATGTATGTACATTAAACAAATGGGTGATTTATAATTTTGTGCTCTGACGTCTATTCTTGTAGGATTAGACAGATCCTCTCTACGGAACTAGTCCCGTTATTTGTCATGTTTATATTTAAGTACTAAGTTTGTAGCTAAATTGTTTGGAAACTTTTGTGCAATAAAGTTTCTATACTCTTAATTTCTTATTCTACTATCATACTTAATTAATTTAGTTAAAATTTAGGTTGATTACAAAATTGACTATCCATCAACAATTCTTTTTTGGTACTAAAAATGTGCTTTTATTTTTTTCTGTGTATTGGAAAATATTTAATTTGCAATAATTGCAAATATTGAATTTGTTCTTTGAACAAACAAACAGTTCCTCTCCGCATCATTACATTAAAATGTCAAATATTACATGATTATACAATTATGTATCAATGTAGGACGTTACATCTCATTAACGAACGTGGTCGTTTATTTTCAACAATTAAATTTATGAACATATATGTATAACACATCTCTCACTTTTCGTACTTAATCGTGCATAACATAATAATGACTCAAATATTATGTAGCGTGGGCGAAAAGAAAATGATTTTATGAGAATTTAATATGCAGCAAATGTCGCAAACAATAAATGAAATTATAACAGACATCGATTTAATCCAATGTAAAGCATTTCCCTTGACAAAAGTTATGTCAAGTGATTACAGATGCTTCAAATGTACATTTCACATGAATTTTTGCGAGCATTTATAACAGTCATATTTAATCCGCATAAGACTTTTATAATGAGTTGTACTTATACGAATTAAGACGTAGTGATGTGTAAAGGGTATAGTTTGTATATTTAACTAGCAGTTGTAAAAAGTAAATCATGTTTTAAATGGAAGTGTGAACACCAGTTATAAACTGAATCATTTCATATCAGAGTGATAAATCTTTAAATTAGCATTAGATATGAGGAAAAAGCTTATAACACTTAGTGAAGTTATTCCAAATCTTAAAGAAAATCAGAGGAGTCTGTCACATGGCTTTGAACTCACTGTGTACTATGTATCAGAAGCAACAGATACGGTCATTCTAGTTTTTCTTTTCAAAGTTCTTATCCTGCTAGTGTAATTAAATTTCAATACCCTCATCAATATTCTTGCCTTTTCAACTTTGTTCTCATTCCCTTATATCGACACCATTCTATTTTAGTATGCATTATAAAAGTAACGTCTACCTCTCACATCCATTTTAATACCATCACCCTTAGGGATGAGGGTATATATCATTTGATACGAAAACCAGTACAGAAATTTCAGTCAGGTAAACTGACTGATAAATACCATCACCCAATATAAGATATTGTTTAAGTCTTGAGTTATTGAAATAAATAGATTTTTAAAATAAAATTACTTATGTATTATTGTTTGTCTGCATGTAGAGCAAAAACATACAAAATTTTTCCTATTTGTACACAAGGTACAATTAGGGCAGCCAACGTGTCTGACTTTTTCCAAATGTAAAAGGGGAAATATCCCATATATTTATATAGGAGGTACCAGAAGGGGTGTGGCAAATAGTTTGGGTTGCTGAGGCTTTGCTTCCTATTACAAGAAAAATTAACTGACCAAATTTGATTATCCCCCCAGGTGCCGGTTTAGAAGTTATAGGAGAAATATTAATTTTCCAACAAAGTCATTTTGTATGGGAGGTACCAGAAGGCGTTATCCGATATAGCCGATACACCTTACGCAAAATTTTACTGAATTCAGTGTACTTACAAAAAAGATATGTATGTAAGACTATGGGGGTGGGTTCGGTCATTTGTATGGGAGGTATCAACAGGGGTTTGTCAAATAGTTAGGTTTTCTTAGGATTTGCCTTCTATCAAAAGATTTACCGACCAATTTGCATTACCCCCCAAGTGTCCGTTTGGAAGTTATGGGAGAAATATTAATTTTCCAAAAATAGGTAATTTTGTATGGGAGGTACCAGAAGGCGTAAACCGATATAGTCCATGTTAATTCCTGAGTCTAATTTTCACAAGCGAACATCATACGCAAAATTTGAGTAAATTCACTTTACTTACAAAAAAGATATGTATGTGACACTATGGGGGTGGGTTCGGTCATTTGTATGGGAGGTACCAGAAGGGGTGTGTCAAATAGTTAGGGTCTCTGAGGTTTCACCTCCTATCACGACAAAAATGTATCGACGAATATTCATTACCCCCCAAGTGTCCGTTGGGAAGTTATGGGAGAAATATTAATTTTCCAAAAATAGGTAATTTTGTATGGGAGGTACCAGAAGGCGTGAACCGAAATAGTCCATAATCATTCCTAATTCATCTTTTCGTAAGCGAACATCACACGCAAAATTTTAGTGAATTCAGTTTACTAAAAAAAAGCTGGCTGGCTGGATGGCTGGTCAGCAGGATAACTCGAGTAAACCTTAACGGATCGGTATGAAAATTTACCAGTATCAATATTTTTTAAAACGAACTTATGGGATTGTAAATGGGCTGAATAGCCCCACCCCTTCTGATACCTCCCATACAAAATTACCTATTTTTGGAAAATTAATATTTCTTCCATAACTTCCAAACGGACAACCGGAGGATGTTTGAATTTGGTCAGTTTATTTATTTTGCAAAAGTAGACTAACCCTAAGAAAACCGAAACCTGTGCCCCACCCATTCTGGTACCTCCCATACAAATGACCGAATTGACCCTTATAGTTTTACATACATATCTTTTTTGCAAGTAAACTTAGATCACTCAAATTTTGCGTATGATGTTTGCTTACAAATATTAGACTCAGGTATGAATATGGACTATATCGGTTCACGCCTTTTGGTACCTCCCATACAAAATGACCTATTTTTGGAAATTATATATTTCTCCAATAACTTCAAAACAGTCACTTGGGGGGTTATGAACATTGGTCGATAAATTAATGTTGTGATAGGAGGCGAAACCTCAGAGAGCCTAACTATTTGACACACCCCTTCTGGTACCTCCCATACAAATGACCGAATTGACCCTTATAGTTTTACATACATATCTTTTTTGTAAGTAAACTGAGTAAACTGCTTATGAAAATTAGACTCAGGTATGAATATGGACTATATCAGTTCACGCCTTCTGGTACCTCCCATACAAAATTACCTATTTTTGGAAAATTAATATTTCTCCTATAACTTCCAAACGGACTCTTGGGGGGTAATGAAAATTGGTCGATTAATTTATGTTATTATAAGAGGCAAAACCCTAGAAAACCTAACTATTTGACACACTCCTTCTGGTACCTCCCATACAAATGACCGAACTCACCCCCATAGTATTACAAACATATCTTTTTTCTAAGTACACTGAATTCAGTCAAATTATTCGTAAGTTGTACGTATGGAAATTTGAGTTAGGAATGAATAAGGACTGTCTCGGTTCACCTATTGTGTTACCCCCTATCAAAATTAAATTTTTTTGAAAAATTAATATTTCTCACATAAATTCCAAACCGGCACCTATACCCCCTACACAAATAAGTAAAGTTTTGGACGATTTTGCACCACAAGCAGGGGAAAAAATATACATAAGTAATTTTATTTTAATTAAAAATCTATTCATTTCAATAACTCAAGACTTCAACAATATCTTATATTGGGTGATGGTATTTATCAGTCAGTTTAACTGACTGAAATTTCTGTACTGGTTTTCGTATCAAATGATATATACCCTCATCCCTAAGGGTGATGGTATAAAAAGTGTAACGCATTAAAGGAGAAGATTTAGACCCCAAGTATCTTAAGACCAAATTCGTTTCAGGACTTTTTAAGACGATTGAGCTATGTCCGTCTGTCTGGCTGGCTGGATGGCTGGTCAGCAGGATAACTTAAGTAAACCTTAACGGATCAGTATGAATATTTACCAGTATTAATATATTTCAAAACAAACTTATGGGATTGAAAATGGGCAGAATAGCCCCACCCCTTCTAGTACCTCCCATACAAAATTACCTATTTTTGGATAATTTATATTTCTTTCATAACTTCCCAACGGACGATATTTAAATTTGGTCAGTTTATTTATCTTGCAAAAGTAGACAAAGACTTCGAAAACCGAAACCTTTGCCATACCCATTCTGGTACCTCCCATACAAATGACCGAATTGACCCTCATACTTTTACATACATATCTTTTTTGTTAGTAAACTGAATTCACTAAAATTTTGCGTGTGATGTTCGCTTACGAAAAGTTGAATTAGGAATGATTATGGACTATTTCGGTTCACGCCTTCTGGTACCTCCCATACAAAATTACCTATTTTGGAAAATTAATATTTCTCCCATAACTTCCCAACGGACACTTGGGGGGTAATGAATATTCGTCGATACATTTTTGTCGTGATAGGAGGTGAAACCTCAGAGACCCTAACTATTTGACACACCCCTTCTGGTACCTCCCATACAAATGACCGAACCCACCCCCATAGTGTCACATACATATCTTTTTTGTAAGTAAAGTGAATTTACTCAAATTTTGCGTATGATGTTCGCTTGTGAAAATTAGACTCAGGAATTAACATGGACTATATCGGTTTACGCCTTCTGGTACCTCCCATACAAAATTACCTATTTTTGGAAAATTAATATTTCTCCCATAACTTCCAAACGGACACTTGGGGGGTAATGCAAATTGGTCGGTAAATCTTTTGATAGAAGGCAAATCCTCAGAAAACCTAACTATTTGACAAACCCCTGTTGATACCTTCCATACAAATGACTGAACCCACCCCCATAGTCTTACATACATATCTTTTTTGTAAGTACACTGAATTCAGTAAAAAATCGGATAACGCCTTCCGGTACCTCCCATACAAAATGACTTTGTTGGAAAATTAATATTTCTCCTATAACTACTAAACCGGCACCTGGGGGGATAATCAAATTTTGTCAGTTAATTTTTCTTGTAATAGGAAGCAAAGCCTCAGCAACCCAAACTATTTGCCACACCCCTTCTGGTACCTCCTATATAAATATATGGGATATTTCCCCTTTTACATTTGGAAAAAGTCAGACACGTTGTGCTGCCCTAATTGTACCTTGTGTACAAATAGGAAAAATTTTGTATGTTTTTGCTCTACATGCAGACAAACAATAATACATAAGTAATTTTATTTTAAAAATCTATTTATTTCAATAACTCAAGACTTAAACAATATCTTATATTGGGTGATGGTATTTATCAGTCAGTTTACCTGACTGAAATTTCTGTACTGGGTTTCGTATCAAATGATATATACCCTCATCCCTAAGGGTGATTGTTGAGGGATGAGTGTTGTTGTTGTTGTTGTTAAAGTCTTTGGTTTTCGTTCACCTTTTTGTTTCTTTGTTGTTGTTGTAATTATAACACTTGTTTTTTCATTTTGATTTGTACAATGTTTAGTTTATTAGTGTTTTTATGTGTTATAATAACTTCTTTGTGTTTTATGTTCAATAATGTATAGTTTTCTTATGTTTCATGTTCACTTGTTTTGTCACTGAATGTCACTGTTTTTTGTCACTAAATTCAAAGTTAACTTAAACGGGGGAATGGGTCGCGCGCGCTTCTTGAGATCACAAACTAGACTGCCGAGTTGCGCTCTTCACACATTCCTTTCACTGCACATCGAAATTTGCATATTGGAAAGAATGTGTGGAGAGTACAACAAACATAACAACAAATCATTACAATGTTATGTGTCGGTGGGTCTATGCGTGAGTATGTGTGGTAAACACATAACTCCCGTAAATGTACATTGTTGCGCAAATTAATAGCAACATCAATTATAAACATCCCGCCCCCCATGAGCGAGTGTTTAAAAATTCAAAATTTAACATTCAAAATATTTAAATTCAAAGTAAAATCTATCTAAGTGACTTCAGTGACTTTTGATCTTTTAATTCAATAATACAAATTCAACTTATTAGATCAGTCTTATGGGTCAGTTACTTTTTTTAAATTCAAAATTCAAAGTTGTTTAAAATTTAACGTTATTCAAAGTTCAAGGTAATTCAAAATTCAATGTGATTTAAAATTCAATTAATTCATTGTCCTATGGACTTCAAAACTTAAATCTAGACTATATACGAAGTAAAATACTGTGATGGCGGCTTCAATGGTTGAGGACAGGTCCCACGAAGACGTAGCCGAACGCTGTTTTGAGGGCTTCAACTCGTCCCACCTCGGTTGCAATGGCCCCGTCGCGTCTTATGGCTGGGTAGACATCTGCGCCCAGTTCAATGTCTATCGGCACATTGCTTCTTGGGTCGATGTCGGCTAGAGAGTCGTGGCTGAAGTCTGTTGTTGGGTCTTCAATGATTGGGTCCATATAGGGTCGGCGTGGCAAATCAGCGGTGACGACTGCAGTCACTTGGAGCACCCAATCTCGCTGCTGGTGGCGTGACATCACACGAAGGGTCGCAAATCTGTGGTCTCGTTGTCGAAAAGTGGCCAGGCCAAGTCGGCGTGCTGTAGAAGAGGCCACTCGTGAGACCACATTGGAGGGACAGACCAGGGCTCGTATTACCGCCCACGAGTCTTTGTTGTCATCAGCTACTCGGACCATCGCCGTGGGGATGAAAACTGATGACCGACGGAACTGCGGTTCTTCGTTGATGTCGACTCGCAGTTGTTCTTCGAGCTGCTGTGCCCCGTGCAACATTGTATGGTGCCGTCTGTTGCAATTATGACACCCGACGATAGTTGGACAGTCTGGCGCTAAATGGCTGCGCGCCAGGCAATTTCGGCAGTAGCCCCGCCGTTCGACCGTCTCGTACCTGCGATATGGCGTCAGCTGGCGGAAACGAGGGCAGGTTCTGAGTGCGTGGTCTTCTTGACAAAGACCACATGAATATTGCCAGTCTCCAGGTCGATGGCGGGGCTCGTTAGGTCGCTCATTTCGCCGGTGGCGCCGCTCGCTGGAGTCGTCTCTATCACGGTAACGATCATGTGACCTGCTAGGGCGAGGTAGATAGCCAGCCATGTCTAGGGCGAGAAAAACAAGATTAATATATGGTTGATTTAAGGTTAAAATGGAAATCTTTAGTCAGTCCGAGAATAGTTTGACGACCTTCGTAATGGGTCGACTCAAGGTGCCGTTTGCGGTTTTTATGTCAATTACTCGAATGTTTTGATCGGGTCCTGGGTACGTTTTTATAATACGGCCCATTCTCCATTCAGTAGGCGCTAATTTTTCATCTTTGATGACGACAAGGTCATTGACTTGGACGTTTTCTTTCTGGTACTTCCATTTGTTGCGACGGTGCAATTCTTTCAAGTATTCAGATTTCCATCTCTGACATAGATGCTGAGATATGATTTTCAGTCGCTTCCATCTGTTGGCCAGCGAAAGATTTTCGTCAGAGGTATCTGGTTCAGGTGGAGCTAATATCGGGGTACCGATCAAAAAGTGTCCGGGAGTCAATGGATCAAGGTCATTAGGGTCGTCGCTAGCGGGACTTAAGGGTCGAGAATTGAGACAACCCTCAATACGGGCTAAAATGGTTGAGAATTCTTCGAAGGTAAAATTCATATTTGGTATTAATTTTTTCAAGTGAGTTTTAAACGATTTTACCCCAGCCTCCCATAATCCACCCATATGTGGAGCACCTGGCGGAATAAATTTCCATTCGAAGTTTTGATTTATTGACTGTTTCAAAGTGCTTGTTTGAAGCGATTTCATGAACTCTAGGCGATCTTTTCTCATTAACTCAGCGGCTCCAGCGAAATTCGTGCCATTGTCCGAGTATATGCGAGCTGGACACCCACGACGACCGACAAATCTCGAAAAGGCTGCCAAAAAAGCTTGTGTTGACAAATCGCTTGTTGCCTCTAGGTGAATAGCTTTAGTTGAGAGGCAAACAAAAACGCAAACGTAGCCTTTTGTAATTAAACAGGCTCGACCCGTGTAGTTTTTAATGTTAAAGGGTCCAGCAAAATCAGCTCCAGTGTTGAGAAAAGGTCTCGTTAGAGTAGTTCGTTCTGGAGGAAGTGCGGCCATAATTTGAGTTTGAGTCTCTTTCTTGTGGAGCAAACATGTTTTACAATTATGGATGACTTTTTTTACAAGGGTCTTGAGTCTAAATATCCAGAATTCAGATCTCAAAGTACGCATCAGTAATTGATTTCCTCCATGAGCTGTTGTTTTGTGAGCAGATTCTACCAGCAGTAGAGTTAAACGAGCGTCATATGGCAAAAGTATGGGATGACGTTCATTGTAGGTCAAGGCAGGCGAGTGAACTAATCGACCGTTAGCTCTGATGATGCCTTTTGAATCGAGAAACGGATTTAGGGTCAAAAGACTGCTGCTAGGCAAAATTCGAGTCTTTTGTTCTAAAGCTTTGTATTCTGAGGCAAAATGGCACTTCTGAGTCAAGACAATTAGTCGAGTTTTTATGTCTTGAATCTCTTCAGAAGTTATAGTTGTGGTTTCAAAGTGAAAGTTTGCTTTTCTTTGGCCTGTATTTCGCCAAAAACGCAATGCAAATGCTAGGACCTCATATGCGCGTGAAAGTGATGAAAATCGCACTAAAGGGTCTTCGGCTGTAGTCGTTGTAAGAACTTTTACGGGTTTGGCTTCTAAGTCAGTTTCTACGTGACTCACATCTTTTGGCCACCGATCTTTAGGTAACTTTAACCACTGAGGACCGTGCCACCATAAATCCATAGTTTTTAAGTCGTTTGGTGAGCATCCACGACTTGCAATGTCCGCTGGATTGTGTTCTGAGTCCACGTGTCGCCATTTTGCATTTCCAATATTACCCAAGATTTCTGAAACTCGATTTCCCACGAAGGTACTCCAAGCACATGGAGGTTTTTGAGCCATGCCAAAACAATGGTTGAATCAGTCCAAAAGTGGGTCGAGTATTCTGATATTTGTAAATTGGGAAGAATCGAGGCTGCTAGGGCCGATAATAATACCGCTCCACACAGCTCTAGTCGAGGCAACGATATCTTTTTTATAGGCGCAACACGAGTCTTGGCGGTTAGCAAAAAGGTGTCAATCGAATTGGCATTTTGAAGACGAATGTAGAGTGCAGCTCCGTATGCTTTCTCCGACGCGTCGCAGAAACCATGTATTTCTACCACGCTTGA
Organism: Muscina levida; assembly: GCA_964034835.1. Taxonomy (NCBI): domain Eukaryota; kingdom Metazoa; phylum Arthropoda; class Insecta; order Diptera; family Muscidae; genus Muscina; species Muscina levida. The sequence goes on along the minus strand of CAXIUB010000318.1, from coordinate 22,783 downwards.
TGGTTTAAATTGAATCCACCTCGGAACTTCAATAGAGTCGATTGATGGGCAATTTTCGATAAAATTATACCAACTTTGACATGTTGTTGGTTTCAAGACATCGTCCCAATCAATCTTGTCTAACCAAACCTGTTGCATGACTAGCTTTGCCACCACTATGATCGGCGCTAACCATCCACAAGGGTCGAAAAACTTCGCTATGGTCGATAAAACTTCTCGTTTGGTGGGTAAAGGGGTTTTCTCGACGACAGGCGATTTAAAAGCAAAGCAATCTGAAGAAATGTTCCATCGCACGCCAAGGGTCTTGGTTGATGAGACTTCAGATAAATCTAACCAATTTACAGGCAAAAGTGTGTTTGAAGGCAGGTCTTTAATGATTTTTGGATCATTTGAAGCCCATTTTCGCAATTCGAATCCTGCCGAGTCCATCGCAATAACAAGTTCCTTTCTAGACCGGATGGCTTGCTCGATTGTATGTGCACCAGCTAGGACATCGTCCACATACAAATGTTGTCGTATTATTTGCGAGGCTAGGGGAAATGTTTCTTTCACGTCTTCCGCAAGTTGAAGAAGTGTCCGAATTGCGAGAAAAGGTGCGCAATTTACGCCAAAAGTGACTGTCAGTAACTCAAAGTCTTCTACTGGGTCACTAGGCGATTTTCTGAACAAAATCCGTTGATATTTTGTTTGAGAGGGGTCTAAGAGGATTTGCCGATACATTTTTGTGACGTCAGCGTTGAAAACGTACTTATAAAATCTCCATTTCAAGATTTGGAGAACAAGGTCTTGTTGCAGAATAGGTCCTGGCAGCAAGTTGTCATTCAAACTCCTTCTGTTTGATGAAGGACTAGATGCATTAAAGACGACTCTAAGTTTTGTCGTGACTTTATCTGGTCTAATGACGGCATGATGTGGTAAGTAGTAGTGTGGTGTCTCCTCTATTTCCTCCTTCGAGATTTTTCGCATGTGGCCAAGCTCAAGATATTCCATAATGGTTGAGTCATACTGCTCCTTGACGTCAGGGGTCTTTAACAGCCTTCTCTCCATTCTATAGAATTGTGCCAGTGCGATGTTTCTGGAATTCCCAAGTTCTTCACAATTTTTGAACGGTAGGGTCACGATATATCTTCCAGAAGAATCTCGCCGAGTTGTTTCTTTGAAGTTTTCTTCACAAAAAACGTCTTCTTCTGACCGCAAAATCTTTTTTGGGGTCTCCTCCACCTCCCAAAAGCGTGTGAGGATATTTTCAATCGAGGTTGTGTTGCAAAATGATACTGTGCTGTCATTTGTATTTCTTTGTTGAATGGGTCCTCCGATGATCCACCCAAATACTGTTTTTTGGGCCAAAAGGGATCCTATCGGCTTCATTGGAACGCCCATAGTGTATATAAGGGGTCCAATGTCCATACCAATCAAAAGATCGACAGGTCTGCTTGCGTAAAATCTAGGGTCTGCCAGCTCAAGATCGGCAGCTAAACTAAGTTGAGTCTTATCAAGTGTTTGTGGTGGTAGGTTAGAAGGAAGGGTCTTCAAGACTGGTGCCCAAACTTCTAACTCAAAACTAGGATCCACTCGTGAACACAGGTTGAAAAGACAGGCTTTGGTGCTGGTTTCAGAAACGGCTTGACTTAAACCAGACACGTGAACAAGGTTTCTTCTCGTTGGAAGATCTAAACGATTTTTGATTTTTTCGGTGATAAATGTTGATTGCGACCCTGGGTCAATGATTGCCCTGGCATCGTACCGCTGTCCCTTTGATTCGATCTGGACTATTGCGGTGAACAACAAGGTGGTTTGTGGTTGACTGACTCTGTTTTCCTGGAGGGTCAAGGAAGTAACGCTTGGAGATTCTAGGTTTGATGTGGACTGTATGAGTGTTGTTAGAGCTGCAGCACTGGTACTAGGGCGTACTTCAGCTCTAGCTGGATCAAGGTTTGTAGACTGGGTCTCGTTGGCCTTATGCAGCAAAGTATGATGTCTTTGTCTACAATGTCTACAAGTGTATCGACTTTTACATTCCTTAACTCCATGGTCGGATGAGAGACAGTTATAGCATAAATGCGAAATTTTGACAAAATGTATCCGATCATTTATGTTTTTCTCAATGAATTTTGTACAAGTTTTCAGAAAATGATTTTGTCTACAAAGCTGACAGTTTTGCTCATTTCTGATCTGAGAACTAGGATGTACTTTTGAAATATTTGTATGTTTCATTCCCGTATTTTGTGAATTTTGAGTGACATTGGTTTGGAAAGTATGAAACTTTTTCTCCTTTTTGTTAAAATCAGGTCTAGGCTGATAGTTTTTAGCAGAAAAAGGTTTTATATTCCCTACTGATTCCAGGGTCTTGACCTTATGTGTAAGAAAAGTGTCAAATTCGTCCCATGTTGGAATTTCAGTGCTATTTTTTAGGGAATTTTCGAATTCTTCCAAAATTGGTCTAGGCAATTTTGTAGATCCGAAATATATTAAAAGTGGCGCCCATCCCTTGGTGTCAACTTTTAATGAGTTTAGAGTTTGTGTACAATTTTTCATGGTCCTCAGCAATTTCTGGATTGATGCTCCTGAGTCCATTGAAACTTGGGGTAGGTTGAATAGTGTCTTGATTTGCTCGTAAACTTGCATCCTTCGGTTCTCGTATCGGTCCGTTAAGTTCTTCCAGGCGATCTCAAATCCATCGTGGGTCAAGGGAACGTGGCTTATGATTTCTCTCGCCTCTCCAGTTGTTTTTTGGGTAAGGTAAAAGAGTTTCTCCACATTGCTCAACCGTGAGTTCTCGATGTAAAGTGTCGTAAATAGATCCCTGAAGCTCGGCCAGGCTTGATATCCTCCTTGAAACGTGTCCGTGTCACATGGGGGTAATCTGGAAATGGGCATTATATCCGCTTCCTTGCTCTCGGGCTGGCTCTGTGATGTGCGTTTTAGTTTCTCCTGGGTATTTTGGTCCGCTATTGTTTGAATGTCGTCATTCAGGGAACTGAGAACTCGCTTATAACTTTCCAAAGCTTCCTTGTAGTGGGTCCTAAGCTTGTTTTTGTCAATGGGTTGGTCTTCTCCTTCTGGTGTCCAATCTCGGCAATCAAGATATGCCTTCTTGGTCTGATCCCAGAGAGAGTTGAGCTCAACCCTCATGGTTTCTAAAGCATGAATGTTGTCGTCCGATTTTGTGACCGAAAAAACGCTTTCAAAGTCAACAAGATCGTTGACACAGTTTGCAAATTTAGTTGTTAGCTTTTTATTCATTTTGTATTATTTATTTTCCCAGGTGAGCAAAATTTGTTTTTTTTTTCAAAATGGCGTAAATGAGTCTAGTTTTGACGCCAAATCTCAAAAAAATTTCAAAAAAGTTGTACAAATCTTCAAAATTTCTCAGTTGAACGATGTATTGGTATAGAAAATGGCGAAAATGTGTCGAATTTATCGCCAAATCTCAAAAATCTTCCAAAAAAAGTAATAAAAATTTTCAAAATTTTCCAAAGGGTCGATCAAAAGTTTTCAGTGGATACGTGGAGTCGACAAGATATGAATTTCCGAGCAAAAGAGTGGAAAATTCTCCAAAATATTTTTCTCAAATTTTTAGAGGGTCGTATCGCCTCGTAAAATATTTTCCGAAAGTGTGTGTGTGCGAAAGTGGCGTTAAAATAAAATTGTATTAGCAAAAAGCAGAAAAAATCCCGAAAAATTATTTTTTGTTTTCTCAAAAATTGTAAAAGTTTCGATTTATTTTTGTTTTTTTCAATTTTCAAAAAAATTTGTTAAATTTGTTTTAAATTTTTTGAAATTATGTTGTGTCAAAAGTTTTTTTCAAAATTTGTAAATGTTTCCAATTTGTTTTCTCAAAAGATTTTAAAATTTTGTTTTTTTTTTTTTCAAAATGTGTGTCGTCGTCCAAAAAATTTGTTTCGGTTTCCAAAATCTTTTTAAAATTTTGTTGATTTTCAGAAAAAATTATAGTTTTATTGGATTTTCCAAAATTCGTTTTTGTGTTTTTTTTTTCCGAAAATTTTGTTCCACGAGAAATTTTCTCAAAATTCCCGCGTCGCTTTATAAAATTTGTTCAGTTTTCAATAATTTTTCTAAATTTTATTTATTTTTCTATTTCAGAAATTTTTTTTAAATACTTTCGCCTTCAAGAATTTTATTTGGTTAAACTTTCAAAATTGTTTAAAATTTTTCAAAAAATGTTTTTAAATTTTCAATTATGTTCGCCAAAATTTATCAAATTTTTCAAATTGTTTTCAAAGTTTTCAGTTCGCAGAAAATTTTCTATTAATTTGTTGTTTCAAAATTGTTAAATTTCCTTTGGGTCTGAATTTTTTCAAAAAGTTTCAAACATCATCAATATAATTAAGTTTGCTCATAAATTGTTTGTGTAGCAACAAGCAAAGGCAAACCAAAGTTAAAACGACGTGTCCCGCTAGCGAAGAGTCTATTTTGTTCGTATATATGTGTCCGTTAACCGAAAAAATGTCCAATAACATATGTATGTATATTTCCAAAATCTACAGCAAATCTACTTTAGAGTACACGAAACGACAAGTTAAGAGTTTACAGGGTCAAGCGCCAACAATGCAAGCGATCAGTAAATTCTCCACACGAAAATATGGCGAGTGGTTGAAATATTGCTTTTGCACCCTTTATTCTTCTCTTGTTTTTGCGTGTAATAATGTGTGTGTACTTACTGACTCCGCTTTGTGTTTTTGTTTTTGTTGGGTCGCTTACTGTTGGGTCTCTTCGTTTCCTTGGGTCTCTTCTTGTTGTTGCTGTGTGTTTGGGTCTCTTGTTGTTGCTTCTTCTCGGTTGTCCGTTACCTCTTGGCTGCAGCTGGTAACAACGTCGATGCTGATGATGATGCGCTGATGATTTTGGCGATGTACCGTTCGTCTAACGGTCTTCGAGGTTGCGATGTACCAGAAGTTTTCGAAAATTGTCTATTTTAGTGATTTTTGTGTTGTTGTGATTTTTGGTGTGGTTTTTGTTCTTGGTTTTCACTTTGGTTTAGGATCAAACGTTTAAGTTGTCTTTCCTTTGTTATGTGTAACTGTTCTTATTTATGATTTTTAATATGTTGTAGGTATTTAACAATTTTATGTAGGCAAATTTTTGTAGCGAAATGTTCAAAATGTTTAATAGTTTAAGTAGAAAAATTTTAGATTTTAGGAAAAAAATTATTTTAACTGGCGGAATTTTAGGTTTTAGCAAACATGTACCGGTTTTAGATTAGAAAAGTGTAGTTTTTAGCAAAATAGTTCTCAATTTTCTAATAATTTTAGCAATTTGTCCCCGTGTTTAGGTTTTATGTAGATTTAGTTTAGAAAAATCAAGCAAAGTTTATGTATTTGAATTAATTTATTCTAGTTTGTAAGTAATTTATTGTAGTTTTGGATTAATTTAACAAATTTGACCGATTTTCAAAGATTTTATTAGTTGTTAGCAGGGTTAGTTTTAGGATTTTTCAATGTTTGTAATTAGCCGGTAAGTTTTAGCAAGATTTTAGAAAATTTCTATTGGTATTAGGTCTCAGGTAAGTAATTTTTTAGGTAATTGGTAAGTACAATCAAAAGGTTTTAGCAATTTTTAATTAGCAGGTAAGTTTTAGTACATTTATTTATTTTTAGGTAGTTAATTTTATCAAAATTTAGGTTTTAGTTTTTTAGAAAAATTTATTTTTAGCAAATTCTAGGAACATTTTATCCAAAAAGTCATTTAAATCAATTTTCAGGAGAATTTTTAATCAATTTTAGCAAAACAATTTTTAATACGCGCACTTTTGTCCACCACTGTACTAGGTTTTGTTGTAGGTTACTGTTTTTCCAAATTGTAGTTTGTCTAAAAATTGTTTTGTGTAGTTTTTGTATTGATTTTAGAAATTTATTTAAAACTGTTTTGTTTTTGTCCCAAAAGTTTTTAATTCTATCACAATTTTCTTTCCATTTGCCACAAGTTTTATTTTTTTTTTTTCACTAAAATTGTTTTTATTTTTTCCAAAAATGTATTTAATTGTTCACAAAATAGTTTATTGTTTGTTTCACCACACCTTCACAACACTTTTATCACTTTTTAATGTTTTCCAAAGTTTTTAAATTTTTTGTCACACACTTTTGATCTGCACTGTTTTTTCTTGTTGTCCACTGTTTTCTTGTTGTTTATTGTCTCCACCAAAATGCCGCTACTCCACTGGTTCGCAAGCAAAAAACACTCCATACGGCTCGCATGGACCAAAATGTTGAGGGATGAGTGTTGTTGTTGTTGTTGTTAAAGTCTTTGGTTTTCGTTCACCTTTTTGTTTCTTTGTTGTTGTTGTAATTATAACACTTGTTTTTTCATTTTGATTTGTACAATGTTTAGTTTATTAGTGTTTTTATGTGTTATAATAACTTCTTTGTGTTTTATGTTCAATAATGTATAGTTTTCTTATGTTTCATGTTCACTTGTTTTGTCACTGAATGTCACTGTTTTTTGTCACTAAATTCAAAGTTAACTTAAACGGGGGAATGGGTCGCGCGCGCTTCTTGAGATCACAAACTAGACTGCCGAGTTGCGCTCTTCACACATTCCTTTCACTGCACATCGAAATTTGCATATTGGAAAGAATGTGTGGAGAGTACAACAAACATAACAACAAATCATTACAATGTTATGTGTCGGTGGGTCTATGCGTGAGTATGTGTGGTAAACACATAACTCCCGTAAATGTACATTGTTGCGCAAATTAATAGCAACATCAATTATAAACAGTGATGGTATAAAAAGTGTAACGCATTAAAGGAGACGAGTTAGACACCAAGTACCTTAAGACCAAATTCGTTTCAGAACTTTTTAAGAAGAATGAGCTATGCCCGTCTGTCTGGCTGGCTGGATGGCTGGTCAGCAGGATAACTCGAGTTAACCTTAACAGATAGGTATGAAAATTTACTAGTATTAATATTTTTCAAAACGAACTTATGGGATTGTAAATGGGCAGAATAGACCCACTCCTACTGGTACCTCCCATACAAAATTACCTATTTTTGGATAATTAAAATTTCTTCCATAGTTGCCAAACAGACCATCGGAGGATATTTAAATTTGGTCAGATTATTTATCTTGCAATAGCAGACAAACCCTAAGAAAGCCGAAACCTTTGCCACACCCCTTCTGGTACCTCCCATACAAATGACCGAATTGACCCTTTTAGTTTTACATACATATCTTTTTGGTAAGTAAACTGAGATCACTCAAATTTTGCGTCTGATGTTCGCTTATAAAAATTAGACTCAGGCATGAATATGGACTATATCGGTTCACGCCTTCTGGTACCTCCCATACAAAATGACCTTTTTTTTGCAAAATTAATATTTCTCCCATAACTTCCAAACGGACACTTGGGGGGTTTTCAAAATTGGTCAATAATATAATGTTGTGATAGAAGGCGAGATATTTATATTTTTTATTTTTTGTAAGTAAATTGAATTCATTCAAATTTTGCGTATAATGTTCGCTTATGAAAATTAGACTCAGGAATCAACATGGTCTATATCGATTCACGCTTTCCGGTACCTCCCATGCAAAATTACCTATTTTTGGAAGATAAATATTTCTCCCATAACTTTTAAACGGACACTTGTGGGGTAATGCAAATTGGTCGGTTAATTTATTTTGTGATAGGAGGCGACACCGCAGAGAGCCTAACTATTTGGCACATCCCTTCTGGTACCTTCCATATAAATATATGGGATATTTCCCCTTTTACATACGTATCATTTTTGTATGTACACTGAATTCAGACATATTTTGCCAAGGTAAGCGATCATTGAACGTGGATTTACAAAAAAAAAAATAATTAGACACGTTGTGCTACCCATAATTGTACCTTCTGTACAAATAGGTCAAATTTTGTATGTTTTTGCTCTACATGCAGACAAAAAATAATACATAAGTAATTTTATTTTAAAAATCTATTAATTTTAATAACTCAATAATACATAATTGCCAATAGAAATGATCTTAAACCGAACTATGACAATATCATAATTCATTGCAGATCAACAAAAAACAAAATCAAGAAGAACGAAACACTGACGGTACGCAGAATGGGGTTGGCACTTTGTCAACAACAAAACTCCTTTGCAATTGTGTCCGATGGACACATGAATAGGCAAGGGCATGTGTGTGTATTATGTTGGCATGTTGTGCGCTTCGAGGATGCTTTCTTCGCACCGTTGGGAAAAGTTCTCATTGACTTTAAGATGCTTTCTTCCCTTAAAGTTTGTGATGACAGAGGAGAAGGCACAGCATTGTGGTTAATGTCGAAATGACGTCATACGCCTAACCTGCTGTCAACATAATACATTTCACACTCTTGAACAAAAAACCTATTGGCAATAATACATAATTGCCAATAAGAATGATCTTAAACCGAACTATGACAATATCATAATATTAAAAAGCTTTATAAAATTGTGAACAGGTATTTCAACTATAACGTAAAAAAGCCGACAAAACGTCAAGAAAATAATTAAGTTAGGCAGTTTTATTTACATCAACAAATTCAACTTTGACCAAAAAATATATCATAAGATTTAACTGTTTGTGACACTCATTGCATGTTAAATTCTCCTCGTTTCCCATTAATAATACTTATTTGATTTCGATAATTAAGTGTGTAAGTTTTTTCTATATCATTTGTGTTTGTCAATAAATATTACTAAATCAATTACTACGCTTTTAGTGGTTTAATTGAAACCCAACAAATCACATACTTTTGTGGTGAACTTTGCGGTTGTTTGAATATTGATGCTGAAACCTCAAACCCGAATTTGAATATCTGCAGTTGACATCAAGGACAAATATTTATTTGTCACTCTGGTTTGTATACGTGACCCGGCTAAAAGAAATCCTAGTTTGCCCTAATGAAATTACAATTGCTGAGAGAGATTTATATGTGCGACCTTTATTTCCATATACGTATGTGATGTTTTCGTACATTTTATATTCCCCACAAAATATATCTTTGCTGTATAACACACAACAAAGTACAAATACCAAAGTCTTCAACACTAAATAGAACCGTTTTATACGAGTGAAAAACAAAACATATTCCAACGCATTGTTAAATGTACCCTTTAATTTATTTGTCTTCATTCCCAAGGACGTTGTGCACTTATCTCATGAATGTCACCCACATTTGACACCATTTGGTAAAAAAAGGGTCGTCGTAAATGTTATCTTTCAAAGGTGTTGCTTATTGCCTTATTTATACCAACACAAAATATAACAAAAAAAAAGGTCATTAAGAGATAATACATGCAATAGTACTAATTTTTTCGAACTTTATATAGTTGAAGCTACATGGACCCAAACAAGAACTCAACATTAATGTTTAAGATAAAAAAAACATTGTCGCTGGACCCATAATACATTTGTGAAACCTTAAATTTTTAATACTTACTTTAATAAATATATTCTATTTTTTTCAGAGAACACTCAACGCACATTGGCCATTTTTGAGTTACACATTTTAATGTTAAAAGAAACTAGTAAACCAATAGCGATTTATGAATGAAAGAGAAAATGCAATGACAATATTAAATTCGTCACGGATTATAATTTTTGGCGGTTATTTCCAAATCTCAGTAAGAAATCTTAAAGCTTTGTACCCACATAGACAGGTAAACATTTCCCTTTAAATATATTTTAATATGAAAAATCTCAGCTGATGCAATGTTATGGAATTTTCCAAAAATTCATTAAATTTTATGACCACATAAATATGAATTTTACCTTTCCTACTCTTCAATCACTAAAAAAAAAACATTCAGGTGAACTTACTGATAAATACCTTCACCCTATGTCCTTTTTCAAAATGATGGTGCATGACGTTAGAGGATGACATTAAATTATATGAGCAGTCACAATGGTTTAGTTGTGTATTAAGTCTGTTCCCTACTCCAAAATTGTAGTAGTTTAAACAAAACTAGCTGGCCCTAAAAATGACTATCTAAAAGGCTGTAATACATTATTGATAGAATAGCTAAAATGTTTCAGTAATGCCTCGTCCATGATTTGCTGAAAACTTACTTTTTGTTAATATTCTAAACCCAAATTTGTATGCCGATTGAGTGACATATAAATTTCAGGGCTGGTGACTGAGTACGCAGAAGTTGATTCCAAACTCATTACATTATGAAGCACATTAATCTAAGTATAGAAATTTTTAATGTTGCATGTTGGGATAGGAGTACAAATTTCAAAAAAACCTTTCGTGGAACCCTCTAATGCGATAGAATGCAATACCGTATAGATTTTCGCGATTCCACCTTAAGCCGTTTGGTCTGATGATGCTACCGGTTTTATCCCTTCTGGGGCCTTTGTTTAACCCAAACAGTACGAATTTCGAAAAATCCCTTCGTGCAGCTCTCTAATTCGCAGAGAGCATGAATAGATGTATGTATAGATTTTCACGATTATATCTTTAGCCGTTTGGCTTCGGTTTTAACAGTTTTAACGGGTAGGAGGGTATATATTAATTGATACGACCCAAAAGTGTTACATATAGAAGGAGTCACTTTAGACCCTAAGTTTCTTTGAACCAAATTTGATTCATGACTTTTTAAGTCATTTGAACCATGTCCGTCTGTCTGGCTGATGCGCACGATAGCTTTCTAAGGACAAAACCAAATGTTTTGAAACTTTGCACAAGTTAATATTTCCCCAAAACTACTTACGGTATTGAAAATGGGCTACATGGCCACGCCTCTTCTGGTACCTCCCATACAAATGTACCATTTCGACCTTTTTAGAAATCGAGTAATAATATCAATACACCCAACGCGTTCTTGTCCAAATTCTGTATTTTGTTAAGTTAAAACAATATAAAGTTTTGGATAAAAAACTGCTGGTCTAGCATCGCCCCTTCTGGTACTTCCCATATAAATGTACCCCTCCGCTCACTTTAGAAAACGAGTAATAGTATAAATAAATAAAACGTGATCGTGACCAAATTTTTTATTTAGTAAAGCTATAGCAGGGTGCAGTTTTGGAGAAAAAAACAGGAAGTCTAGCCACGCGCCAACTGGTGCCTCCCATACCCATCTTGTACCGTTCACTTTAGAAATCGATTAATGGAGAAATCTCCCATACAAATGTATCATTCCGCCCACTTTAGAGATGGAGTAAATATAATAATACACCCAACGCGATCGTGCCCAAGTTCTTTTTTTAGTATAACTAAATCAGGACAAAGTTCTGGAGAAAAAAGCTTGAAGTCTAGCCGCGCCCCTTCTGGTACTTCCCATACAAATGTACCACTTCACCCACTTTAGAAATCGAGTAATAATATGATTATAATAGAAAATTGAATATTCTACTGAGAGTGAGGGTATATGTAAGTCGGTTTGCCTGACTGAAACTTTCTTATGGTTTTTATCCCCATAAGATCGGATTACGAAAAATCCCTTCTTAGCTAATTTCTACTCGGAGATGACACTTAAAAAACTTAATTTTTCTTTACATCCCGTGAAAAAGGGATGGGGTAGCTTCTCGCGTTGTTGTGAATTAACACGCTTTCTATTTTAGATTCACAACAAACGGCACCTACTTGTTTATCGACGAATGCGAATGTTACTTTTTGAAGAGCTTTCACCAGACATGCCGTTTATCTTGACACTTATACTGCGACGGTGCTGTAGACTACATCGAGGGGGCCGGCAATGAAAAAAATGTAGATGACTGGAGGCGGGAATCGAATCCGGGATCTCCGGCATGGCAATCGCGTGTTCTAACCACTATGACACGCCCGGTCCCTAACGTCTAATTACGTTGTTATACAAAAAAAAATATTTTTCATATTTCTGGGTGTCTGAATTCTGATTCCTATGGTTATTAATATCATGTTTTCAAATTTTATTTAATCCAACAGAATCTTTTCTAAGTACAATAATGATACTAGTAAAGCTTAAAACATGTAAAATAAGAAGAATAAATATGTATTTTCTATCAGTTAACAAAGTTTTTTTTTTATTTTATGCTGAATATCCTTGCAGTCTCCTAAAATGTCCAAGGGGCAGTCAGCGAATATAGTAGGCATATATTTTCCTTCGTAACGCTTTTCTAAAGTTAGAATCTCTTTGTGGAACCTTTCACCATATTCATCGGATACGTCGCTGCAACATTTATAAAAGAAATCCAAATAAGTGGGCAAAAATGCACTTTCAAGGACATGTTGCATCCCAATTTTATGTAGAATATTAAAAAGAGAATAAGAGAATAACACAGCCGAAAAGGCATGTTGCTGATGCTGCCACCAGTTTCTACTAAATTTTTTAAACAATCGCCTCCATACAAATTTTTAATGGAAAACAAAACTTATTTGGAAATAACCAAAAAACTATGCCTGATAGCAAAATTCTGATTACGTATTTGAATATTCCTTGTCAAAAACTCTTAGAAACACATGAAAAATAACCCTTGCCGAACAGTGTTATCGATGCGAAATTTCGCACAATATATTTGTAATTTGGTAAACGACAAACAGAAGGTGGAGCTCGATGTCTAACTTTTCTTCTAATACCTTTAATTTAACGACATTTCCAAAAATCGTATATAAGGAACACCCTAATGATGGGAGTAGTTTTTTTTTCGGAAACTACTCAATTTAGAACATAACCTCCTCATGGAGAATAGAAGCTTCCAGTTCTGTGGCTCCTTAACTACGGCTGTAATCGCGGGGGCAGTTAGACGGACACTCGCAAAAAGGGACAATGGAGGAGAGTAGTTGTTGACCGATCGGACTAATCTTCGAATTCAATCTACAAACTTTCACCTCGATAGCTCTTCAACTACGACTGTAATCGAGGGAACAGTCTCCAAAAAAGGGAGTGGGAGTAGGATTTGACAGATCGGGCTTATTCTAGAACTAAGCTTTCGCTTTGAGGATATAAGTTTATTCATATATTATGAAAATCGGGCAAAGCAGACTGATAAATGGTAATCAGGTTTCAACAAAATAGAAAAGACAAAAACATTCTTGGTTTTCAAGATTTCAATTGCTTTGAGCCACCTCTAAATTTTATTAGCTTTCCCCAAAACTTTGTATTTTTTGTTTTTTTCCTTTTCGCATATTTCTAGGGGGTGAGAGATTAAATTTGAAAACTTTTTTCGCCCATATAACTAAGGGCTGCCCTAGTGTGTATCTATATTTTTCACAAAAAAAAGGTAATATCTGTATCATGCTGTTGGCATATTACATATTATTTTCCTTTATATAGAACGGAAATATCTGTTATTGCAGTATTGAAGTATTAAGCTAGGTTAACTCACATATGGGCAATACCATAGTCACATATGTGACATTCACACATTTCATTTTATTACTTCTTTATATTTTTGTGTAATACTTAAGAAGCTCTATATTTAGTAAGAAAGACGAAATCCTCTGAACTGATGGCTCTTAAATAAGGGGGTGACGTTACATGATAAAAAATGGAGGTCAGTTTGTTCTTCTTTCACAAAAACAGAAACCAGTGCAAATTGAATCGAACTTTCAGGTAAAACCTCTTTTAATATAATTTTGAATATTATATTTTTTTTTTTTACAATTCGCCGAACAAATATTTTCTGATACGAGTGCACTTGCATCATTTCTAAATATGTTATTAAAAATTCAAAGAGGTGACCAGATCATTAATACAATTTTGCCAACTCTTAATCTAAATGAAAGAATGATAAGATTTGGACATTTAAATTTAATAAAATGTAAGTATTTGTATTTACTAATACAAGCAAAAAAAAAAAAATTTTAAACTTTTTTTCTTCGATCACGGTGGACCTATCATTGGAAATACCCATATGACACATACTCTCATTTAATGGCTACAAGTCGATATGCTGCTGACTTTTACTGTAATTTATTTATTTAAGCATAGAACGTGCAAGTTCTTGTATGTTATGAAATGTTTAGTTTTGTGTACATAGTACACATACATTAAGAATATATTATGTTTAAGGAGAACCGAAATTATGTTTGTTTTCTGTGTGAATACCCATCATACATCAACATCATAATATATAATATATCGATTTAAAGAGCTTCTACTACATAAGCAACTCATGCACTAATAGGCAAAAGTAAAATGAATTTAAATAGTTTCTATAACTAGCCTGCAGTTTTAGAAAATGTCCGTCTCCCATAGTATTCATGCAACAGCAATGAACTTTTTTAGTACATGAACTAAAAAATGTAATGTAATAAAAAAAATCTAATTTTATTCAAAGTTTTTGGAAATACGAGTATGACTTTTAACACTAGTTTAACTGCAAAGTTATTTGGATGCCTTACACACACTCTGTGCATCTTACAATGATAGAAGTAAAGGATGGAAATTGAAGAAAAAGGACTTGAGAGGAAATACTGTGCATTTGGTTATCCTGGAAGTTAAAACGCTTTCTACACCACATTATTGGTGAAGAATAAACGATGTATTGGTAATGCTAAGACATTCAGTTTATGTCAATTGTATACTACTCTGATAAGTGGTCGGCATGAATGCCCGAGCAATATTTAGGGTTGGAAACCATGAGGCAAGTACAGAAATTTTAGTCAGGTGCACTGAATTTTAGTGTCTGTTAAATTTCATAATATTTCAGTTTGCAGTATACAAAGCATACATACACATATCTGCAAAATCTCAATATATATAAAGGGTGGTTAAATTTTAAGGGCCGATGTTGATTTTGAATAAAACACATATTATTTAGGAAATTATTGTCATTTATTTTTACTATGATAATATTGGTATAGTTCAATTATGCATGGAACAAAATATTGGCCAAATGGCCACCGCGACCTCGGCGGCACACCTCCATCCAGTGGTCCAAATTTTCGATGACGCAGATGCATAATTGAGTTTCTATGCCGTTAATGTGCCGAACTATCTCATCCTTTAGCTCCTGAATTGTTGCTGGCTTATCGACGTACACCTTTTCTTTCAAATAACCGCAAAGGGTGCCGTTGGGGATGTAAAGTGAATCTTGCATCTCAAGCCGACTCACAACCTCCTTCGTGGTGGCACCCGGGCAACGGTATTCATGATACTTTTTTATCATGAACAGCGGCTGATAGTGAGCGACTAACCCTGATGGTTTGGCTATCAACCCGCCTTCCAAATGTTGACGACCCCCGCAAACGAAATAAGGATCATGATTTAAGGATATACGCCTGGAACGTCCGGACTCTCTATAGAGAAGGTGCCACTATCCGACTCTCCGATGTCCTCAAAAAATATAAGGCTGACATCACCGCCATCCAGGAGATGAGATGGACAGGACAATGATGCTAGTGACTTATAAATTGCGACATCTATTACAGCTGCCATGCCGAAAAGCACGAATTTTGATGTGGATTTGTAGTTGGCTAGAGACTCAATCCTGTTAGTGATCGAATAGCCGAAATCCGCATCAAGGCGAAATATTTCTACATCCCATTGATTGTACTCATGCCCCGACGTAAGATAAAGTCGATGAGATTAAAGATGCATTTTATGAGCGCCTAAAGGAAACATACGACCGCTGCCCTCGCCACGACATTACAATAAAGGCTGCAAAACAATAAAGCAGTCGGTGCCGACGGACTTCGGGCGGATCTCTTCTAGTCCGGCGGTGAGGAGCTGATAACGAGAAAGCACCAACTCCCACGAACGGTTTGGCTTAACGAGTGCATGCCCGATGATTGGAATCTAAGCGTTTTATGTCCTGTGCTAAAAAAAACGTGATCCCTGTGTGTGCTCCAACTATCGCGGGATCAGCCTTTCACGCGTCGTATATAAGGTCCTGTCGAGTGAGCTATATGAAAGACTTAAGCCAGTGTTATCCAACCTGATCGGACCTTATCAGTGTGGCTTTAAACCTAGTAAATCAACAACAGACCAGATATTCACACTTCGGCAAATCCTGAAAAAGACCCAAGAGAAACAGATCGACACGTACCATCTTTTCATCGGCTATAAAGCTACCTTCGACAGTCCGATACGGCAGAAATTGCATGAAGCCATGGCTGAGTTTAGTGTTCCTGCGAAGCTGATACGCCTTTGCGGAATGACGCTGACTGACACGAAGTCTTCAGTGAAGATTGGCAAGGACCTTACGGAGCATTCTGTACCAGACGAGGCCTAAAAGAAGGCGACGGCCTATCGTGTGACCTCATCAATATAGTGATGGAGGAATGAGGAAAGCTGCAGTAAATACGAGTGGCACGATATTCAACAAAAGCCACATGATAATCGCGTACGCTGACTGCGGGATGTGACTGCAACCTTCTCAGGCATACAGAAGGAATCAGCGAAAATGGGTCTATCGGTGAACGAGGACAAAACGAAGTTATTAGTTTCAACGAACAAAGAATCCACTCGTTTGGGAAACTGCGTGAACGTTGACAAGTATAATTTTGAGGTGGCAGATAATTTTATCTACCAAGGCTCTGCCATCGACGGTGCCGTGACATAACCCCACACGGACATAATCCCCAAAACGATTTTGGGGCTTATGTCCGGGCAACTTGGCGGACATAACCCCCAATTTCATTGGGGATTATGTCCGACACTAATCTGCGGACATAAGCCCCAATGGGGATTATGACCGAATTTGTTGTTGTTTTTAGTATTTCAACATATGAAGAGAACAATTTTAAATATTGCTATTGTAGCTAGGGACGAATGCGCTGGGGGGCACGCCCCCACCGCATCCGCCGTAGCTAGTCTCGTTGCATACTTAATCTGTCTCACTGCAGCACGAGACGAATGCGGTGGGGGGCACGCCCCCCGCCGCATACGCCGTAGTTAGTCTCGTTGCGTACTTAATCTGTCTCACTGTAGCACGAGACGAATGCGGTGGGGGGCACGCCCCCCGCCGCATACGTCGTAGTTTGTTAGTTACTTAAAAAGTCAATCTTTTTTAGGGGGTGGGCGTCCGCCCACCCCCATTTCATCAACTTCATCAACCTTTTTCATTACTTTTAATTTTTTAGTCGCAAAATTAGTTTGGGTGTTATGTCCGTTATATTTGTTGGGGCTTATGTCCGTTATTCCCCCCGGACATAATCCCAAATGCAAATTGGGGGTTATGTCCGCAGAGCGTGGCGGACATAAGCCCCAAAATCGTGTTGGGGATTATGTCCGTGGGGGTTATGTCCGGGCACCGCCATCGACAAAGCAAATAATGTCATCCAAATCAGCAAGCGATTCGATGACAGAGTCCTCTCCCGACGAATAAAAATCCAGCTATACCAGATACTGGTTCTACCTGTCTTAATGTATGGTTCAGAATCCTGGGTTATGACTCGTGCGGATGAATCGGTTCTGGTGGTATTCGAGAGAAAAATACTCCGTAAAATATATGGGCCCATCATCGTTAACGGAGAGTATCGGCGTCGTATGGATCATGAGCTGTACGAGCTTTACACTGACACTGGCGTTATCAGACGCATTAAGGTGCAGCGATTGTTATACGCATAGACGAAAATGCTCCAGCTCAAAAAGTCTTCGACTAATAACTCGATGAACTCCGTTGGAAAGGCCAGGCTACTGAAAATCTTACAGAACTTGGTGTGACTAACTGGAGAAGAAGCGCAGAAGATCGAGGCGCTTATAATATTTTTCTACGTGCGGTGTATAGTCCACTGGAATTGCAAAGAAGTACCAGCTAAGTAGGTAAATAAGACAAATGCGTTATCATCTCACAATAGCGAACACCATTCACAGTAACTGCCTGACCTGCCTCATTTTGGAAAATTTCCATAATAAGCCTGAATAACTTTAACGCGTTGCTTGATTGTGTAAATTTCCATGGTTCAAATTGTGTAAGTCTGAAATTGGGGAATGTCAAAGGAAATGCAGAAAATAACTTAACGTTTATGTGTGGTTCACATTCAACATCGGCCCTTACAATTAAGTCATCCTTTATTACCAGTATGCGATTCATAGCATGACTAGAAACCCCCACACGTTACTGCTATGCCATAGAAAGAAGAATAAGCGGTCACTTTGTTCGAGTTTGTCTGGTGGTAATTTACATAAATTAAAAACAGAATATTTGTAGATGTGCGTGACTGGTATACAAGTTTTAGGAATGTCCAGTGTGTTTACATTGCCAATAAGCGGTTCATAACACGTAAAAAACCCACAATTATTATTACCTGTTGCATAATAAATGACGAATCTTAACAGTCTGGCGAAACAGAAAATTACATAAGAAGTTTCATGACAGGTTTGGACGGTAGAGTTTTTTCGTTGTACAAAATCATAGTGTGGTCGGGTCTCCCATTTACGAAGATGTATTAAAACTATAGAAAGCTTTAATGCATTCGCCAATAAATGTAAAAGATGAATACAGTGTAGTTAAAAATCTTTCAATTTACGAACTGTAAGAAGTGTAACAGAGCTTAAATAAAGTATCATACTAATTCGACAAACTTGAAGATTGCGCATTGCAAAGCAAAAAACAATTCATTAATATTGGTTTTTTAATTGTCTTTTATTCGGCAAAAGGCATGTGTCATAAAATGTTGGAAATCATGTAATGTTGTGTACAAACATTTGAATGCTAAACACATAGCCACAGTTAACCGCAGGTGTGATCATTACAAAACATTTACTCACCTGCCACAGGACAACATTTAATTACCACTCATTAATCATTTGAATTTTGTATACATTTGTGTCCATTAGCATTAACAATGGCAGATGGTCGTTGTTGTAACTCAACACTTCCTGGGGAATATACAAATTATATAATACAAATGTAAAATCATAATCAAGATTTTGGTTTTGTTCCCTGACAGGGATTAGGACCCACAAAGGAAATATAAAAGGGATTAGTCAAACAATAAATGTTTGTAGTACAGATAGACAGACACTTCTGTTGTGATTTTCTATTTTCTAAGCTGAATGATGTGAATAAAATAGTTCCAGTACCTCTTTGAGGCAGGGCCATTCATGCTGTTACTTCTTCTTAAACGGTGGCGAAAGTGAGTAATGTTTTTATTTGGATACATGTGTATCGCATAATTAGTAAAACAAATTTAATTTTTGTTCAGAATTATTAAATCTTCTATATAGGACAATTTTAAATTGTTTAAAAATTTGAGGTTGAAAAAATATTAAAATATTTATAATTAATAAAACTGTTGGGACCGGCCATGGCATGATGGTTAGAACTCGCGACTACCATGCGGGAGATCACAGGCTCAACTCCTGGCTCCAGTCATCTTAAAAGAAAAAATGTTATTTCATTGTCGGCTCCCCTCAAATGTTGTCGACAGCAACTTCGCAGTATCAGTGTTGAGTCAATTAGCAATTCTAGTAAGAGCATCTCAAACAGTGACGTTCGCATTCGTCGATAAACAAGTAGGTGCCGTTAGTTGTGAATCTAAAAATAGAAATCGTGTTAATTCACAACAACGGGAGAAGCAATCCCATACCTAATTCATGGGGCGTAAAGGGAAATTAAGTAAGTAAGTAAAACTGTTCGCGCATACCTTTCGCCGAAGTAAGCGAAAGCAAGTAAGAAAGTTTCAGTCGGGAAACCCGACTTACATATACCCTCTTACTTAAATACTTACTTAAGTGGCCCATTACAACACGGCCCATTACAAACATGGTTCATAAGTTTGAGGCCTGAAGAACTAAAGAATTCCACACGCTTCGGTCTTGTGCGTGTGTTCTCCAGTTAGTCCTACCAGATGGTGACACGTCGCCTACCACTTGGTCCTTCCAACGGAGTTTGGGTCTCCCTGTTCTGCGCCGTCCTTCAGGTTCGCTTCAAACACCTTTCTCGCTGGAGCATTTACATCCATCCTGGCAACATGACCCAGCCATCGTAGTCGTTGCATTCTGACTCTTTAGCTACGTCGATGTCGTGGTAAAGCTCATACAGCTCATGGTTCATCCGATGGCGAAACTCGCCGTCGACATAGATAGGTCCATAAATTTTTCGGAGTACTTTTCTCTCGAATACTCCCAGGTTTTGTATGTCCGTTGTCGTAAGCACCCATGATTCGGCAGCATACAAAAGAACAAGTAAGATTATCACCTGGTAAAGCTGTTTCTTAGTATTCCGAGATAAGGTGGTATTACTAAAGTGCTGCCGAAGTCCGTAAAAACATCTATTGGCTAGCACTTTTCTCCGCTTAATTTCTTGGCTGACATTATTTTTCTTATTGACGGAAGATCCGAGGTAGGTAAACTCATCTACTACCTCAAAACAATGATTTTCAACGTTGATACTGCTTCCCCATCGAGAGGACTCTTTGTTCGTCGAAATCATTATTTTTGTTTGTCCTCATTGACCGCTAAACCCATTTTTGCCGACTCCTTTTCTAGGGATGAGAAGACTGCAGTAACGTCCCGCAGATTTCGGCCAATGTTATCTATATCATCGGCGTAGGCTAGTGGCATGTGGCTTTTGTGGAATATGGTGCCAGACATGTTGACACCACCTTCTCCATAACTATATTAAATAGTGTACTGGACAGGCTATCGTCCTGCCTGAGACCTCTTTCCGTGTTGAATGGTTCAGACTGATCTTTACCAATCTTAATGGAGGATTTGGTGTTTTCTAAGGTACATCTGCAAAGTCGAATTAGCTTTGCAGGAATACCAAACTCAGACATAGCCTCATAAAGCCTATTCCTTATCGGAGAGTCGAAGGCAGCTTTGTAGTCGACAAAGAGGTGGTAGGTGTCGATCTGCTTTTCATGGGTTTTTTTCCAGGATTTGTCGTAAGGTGAATATTTGATCCGTCGTAGATTTGCCAGGTCTAAAGCCGCACTCATATGGTCCAATTAGTTTTTCTACAATTGGCTTTAGACGTTCACACAATATGCTTGAAAGGACCTTGTACGCAATTGGTTATAGGCTTATTCCACGATAGTTCTTACATTCACTACGATCTCCCTTCTTGTATATGGGACATAACAGACTGAGACTCCAATCCCCGGGCATGCTCTCCCCTTGCCAGATGTTCTCCATGAGCTGATGCATGCTCCTAATCAGCTCCACCCCGCCAGCCTTAAACAATTCAGCAGGGAGACCATCGGCTCCAGCAGCTTTGTTGTTTTTAAGGCGGAAGATGGCTATACGTATCTCGCTCTGGCTCGGAGGTGGACAGTTAATACTATCGTCATGGATTGGAGCGGGGACTTCTGGAGTTGTGTCAGTATCCAGTAAATTTCTAAAGTGATCTCTCCATATCCTCAGAATGTTATCCGGGTCCGTCACTAGCTGAACATCGCTGTCCTTGCAGGAGGGTAACCCTGTTCCACGCATTCTCGCCTTAACTCTCTTGTAGAATTTTCGGGCTTCCCCTCTGCTTCGGAGCAACTCTGTGCACTCATCCTGCCTCTTCTTCAGCTCCTTCTTTTTCCGTCTAAAAAGATGAGTTGCCTCTCGTCTTCAAGTACGCTTCTCGCAGCCCGTTCTAAGGAGTCGGCTATATTTTGCCACTGCGAGGTTATATTATCAGAGGTTGGAGCATTCCGCAGCAGTTGAGTTAGGTGGTTAGAGTAGACGTCCGCTACCTCTGTGGTCCGCAGTTTACCGATGTGCAGCCTTCGTTGTGCCTGGTTACGTACGTTTTTCGCCATGCTTAGCCTAGTGCGTACCTTAACTTCAGTAAGGAAGTGATCGTAGTCAATGTTCGCACTCCTAATCACTCGTACGTCCAGAACACTCGATGCGTGCCTTCCATCGACTACCACGTGATCTATCTGATTCCTCGTCAAATGATCTGGAGATAACCATGTTGCCTTATGAATATTTTTATGGTAAAATCTAGTGCTGCTAACTACCTTATTTTTTGCCGCAGAGAAATCAATCAGTCTGATGCCATTATTCGACGTTTCGGTGTGCAGACTGAATTTTCCGATTGTATGCTCAAATGCGGTCTCCCTGCCTATATACCCTCACCCTCAATAAAACATAAAATTTTCCAGTATATTTATATTATTATTATTACTCGATTTCTATGGTAGTCGAAGTGGTACATTTAAAGGAGAGTGGCTTCCAATTTTTTCTCCAAAACTTTATCTTGGTATAGTTAAACAAAATAAAGAATTTGGGTACGATCGCGTTGGGTTTACTGATATTATTACTTGATTTCTAAAGTGGGCGGAGTGGTACATTTCTATGATAAGTACCAGAAGGGGCGTGGCTAGACCTCCACATTTTTTCTCTAAAACTTTATTCTGCTTTAGCATTACTAAATACAGAGCTTGGGCACTATCGCGTTGGGTATATTAATTATATTAACCGATAAATAAAGTGGGCGGTACCAGCTGTGTCTTGGAGGAGTATTTATATTATTACTCGATTTCTAAAGTGGGCGGAATGATGTATTTATAGGGGAGGTACCAGAATGGCCGGGGCCATTGCACTGCCGTAAGTAATTTTGGGGAAATATTAACTCGTACAAAATTTCAAACATTTAGTTGCATCTCCTACCCGTAGGGTGATGGTATAAATATTGCGATTTGTTTATATTTATTTTAAAATAGTTCTAGTAAATATTAGTTATAGTCTGGGGTTGATTTTTAAAATCGTGGTACAGAATCGTAGTGTTCGTAGTGCTCCTTGTGATAAAAGGCACAATCGCACAAAATCTAACTATTTGAGACACCACTTCTGGTATCTCCCATGCAAAGGATCGAATTCGCCCGCATAGTTTTACATACATATCTTATTTGTAAGGAAACTGAATAAAGTCAAATTTTGCGTAAGATGTTCACTTATGAAAAATTGACTCAGGATGAAGACAT
>CAXIUB010000316.1:0-33013 GCA_964034835.1 Muscina levida | reverse complement strand
TTTCGTCGAAAAAGAAAATTAAATTTTTATTTAATTTTTCCTTTCAAAATTTATACGAAAATTCAATTTGCGATTTTCATCAAATCAAGTAATATAATGCAAAATTTC
The DNA here is from genome assembly GCA_964034835.1 of Muscina levida. Taxonomy (NCBI): domain Eukaryota; kingdom Metazoa; phylum Arthropoda; class Insecta; order Diptera; family Muscidae; genus Muscina; species Muscina levida. The sequence goes on along the minus strand of CAXIUB010000316.1, from coordinate 32,905 downwards.
GGTGAAAAAATCCAAGTTTTTCGAGCTTTTCCGGAATTTTACGAGTTTTCCACCAAGAATTTTTCTTTTTTTCCATTCGAAAAGTCGTTTCGGAATAATTACCCAAAATGTAAAATTTCGTCGAAAAAAAATTTAAATTGTTTTTAATTTTTCCGTAATTTTTTGAATATTTCAACAAAAATTTTCTATTTTTCGATTCGAAAATCCATTCCGTAAGAATTCCATACAAAAAGGCAGTTTTCCAGTTTTTCCAAATTTTCTTTCACATAAACATTCTCCTGGCAATTACGAACAACTGAAAAAAATATTGAGCAAAATCGGCCCAGCCGTTCTCAATTGATGAATGACTATATGAATTACTATTACACCATTTTTATATATATAGAAATTATTTATCCGTTAAATTTTCCGGAAATTTCGAGTATTTCGCTAATAATTTTCTATTTTTGCATTCGAAAAGCCATTTCGTAACAATTGCACACAATTTTCCCGGCGTTTCCTAGGGATTTTCCCAAAATTTTTTGGCATAAAAAATTCCTGCCAATTATGAAAAATTGAAAAAAAATTGAGCAAACTGTGACAACGTTCTTTCTTGATAAATTACTATACATTTTTCACACTATATATCACAATAATCCGAAATTTTTCAGCAACACAACAAATTTTTCACCTTTACGTCGTCTGAAATCATCAAATCAAGCGATACAATGGAAGATTTCGTCGAAGGCATCCAAATCTTTCAATTTTTTTCTGGAATTTTCCGAGTTTTCCACCAAGAATTTTTCTATTTATCAATTTAAAAAGTCATAATTGTTCGAAATTGTTCACATTTACATCGCCAAAAATTACAAAAACATACGATAAGATGCAAAATTTTGTCGAAAAAAAAATAACTTTTTTTTGGTATTTTCCAACTAAAACTTTATATTTTTCTATTCGAAAACCGACAAAATTTAATATGCGATTTACCTCAAATCAGGCGATGAAATGCAAAATATTGCCGAAAAATGCAAATTATCGATTTTTTTGGAATTTTCCGAGTTTTTCACCGAGAATTTATTTATTTTTCCATTCGGAAAGTCATTTCGGAATAATTATCCGAAATTTTTGCAAGTTTCTTCGTTCAAAACTATCAAATCGTACAACAAAAAGCTAAATTTCGTCAAAAATAGTATTAAAATTTATCGAATTTTTCCGAATTTTCCAACAAATTTTTTTATTTTTCCATTCGAAAAATTATTTGTAACAATTGCACACAAAATTCCATACAAAAAAGCAATTTTGGGTTTTTCCAATTTTCCAACTTTTCCGGAGGGTTTTCCAAAATTTTCTTTCGTAAAAACCTACTCCTGGCAATTACGAATAACTGAAAAAAATTGAGCCAAATCGGTCCAACCGTTCTCGAGTTTTGCGCTTAGCAACACATTCAGCGACTTATTTTTATATTATAGATTTTTAATATTTTTAATATCTATATATATAAAAATGAAATGGTCCACGTATGTAATAGCATCACTTAAGAACGGCTAGAGCGATTTGGCTGATTTATTTTTTTTTTGATTCAAAATCATCCGTAGATTGTTTGTGTTGAAAAAAAATCAAATCCAGGTGGCGCAAGGGTAGATTTATATCGAAAATTTGAATGCATGTACCAATTCAACTGAAATTTAGAATGGATATTCGTTTGATCATGAGAAAACATTTTATGTACAAATGGAACCCGGTAGGTGGCGTTGGGGTCGGTTTACAATCAAAATTTTAACGAATGGGCCAATTTAACTAAAATTCAGAATCTATATTTGTTTGATCATTAGAAAATATCGTATGTACAAATGGACCCGGTAGATGGCGCTAGGGTGGATTTATATCGAAAAATTGAATGCATGTACCAATTTAACTGAAATTTAGTATTTATGTTTGTGGAACCTTGAATAAATTGACCCGGTAGGTGTCGCTATGGTGGAATTATAATGAAAATTTTAACAAATTAAACAATTTGACTGAAATTTAGAATGTATATTTGTTTTATTATGAGAATTTTTTTTGTATATATGGACGCGCAGTTGATTTGGCTGGGGTTGAATTATTTCGAGAATTTATATCGATTGTCCGATTTTACTTAAACTTAAAATATATGATTTTTTGGCATGAGAAAATTTTGAATGTATGTTTGGAACCAGTTGGCTGTGTTTAGCTTATGATACACTTAATATTTGGAATGTCATTTAGTCACTTTTTTAACATCATAGTTATATAAAAAAGATGTATATTTTAATGTCACCACTAATTGCAAAAACGGTTGACCCCATTTGTCCCAAAATTTCAGTGAAAGTTGGGAATTGGATGTAGATGGTCACCCAGACCGCAAAAAGGCTTAAAGAAGAATGACTAACTTTTATAATGGCGCACTTCCTACAGAATTGGAGAGCTTCACAAAGTGGTTTTCCCCATTTCGAAATTTTAGGGGACAATAACGAAAATAGGATAAAAAGGTACAATCACCCAGTACACCAATGCAGAAAGTTATATGTCAGTCAATCGGCTTAAAATGTGGTTTTAGAATATATGCCCATCAATAAGTAAGTTTTCATCAAATCATGGACGACACTGCTGATCCGTTTTAGCAATTCTTATAATAATCTTTATCTTGGTTTTCTACGTGCGGCTACTGATAGATGAATTTCTGTTGTTGCTGCCAGTAAAGAAGAAGAAGAAGAATAATAATCTTTAAGATATATGAATAACAGAATTTGTCCGGGAAAACTCGCCCTTTAAATTTAAATATTTTAAAGGTAAAAAAAATAAACCAATCGTTATTACATTTCAACTACACTCAACATATTTTACAAAAATTTGGAGGCAGGACGAAGTCTGCCGGGCCAGCTAGTTTATAATAATTTTTGGGGAAAATTTCATGAGTTTTGGGTCATTTTTCATTTTTTTTCGCCCAATTTTATTTTGGGGCATTTTTCATAGAGCCTGTTGTGTGTACGCGCACAACTCCGAGCGACTGAAAGTAAGTAAGTGATGCAAAAGAAAAAAGCCCGTCTCAAGGTGCCGGCATCAAATGCATTTGTTTGGCCAAGAGAAAAGTAACAAATGCACAGAAAAGATTTGCTTTTACATATATGAATATACTGACAAAAATTTTATTTTTGAGTAGTGGACGGAATACGTTTTGCAAAATGGTTTTGTTTATCCACAGAGCAAACAAAGTAAATGCGAAAATAGTAGTTAACACTACAGATATTAAGATACAGACCAAACTGTTACTTTCGATAAGGGGCCAAAGGGCGTGGCATACGTAGTTTTAGCCTCAGAGCGATAAAATTCGAAGCAACAAAAGTACTTTGCAATGAAGATGGTGATATACAAACGATTTGTTTATTTTTGATCAGTAGGGGAGGTGGCGCGACACAAATATTTTTAGGTAGTGAAAAAATAAATTTGGTAGTATTTTGCACTACTCGATCCGAGGTCAAAGAGCGCATAGCAAACGTTTTGTTTTGTTGTCCCTATCTTTCTTAATACTTATATTTATTCCTGTGTTTGTCACTCCTTAATGGCCTGACCGATGTTGATACAATATTTTTGTGATCAAAAGAGTGGATCTGAAGATCTTTGTGTTGTCTGTTGCCAAAAATAAGAACGAGTATTGATAACAGAATATAAACTGCACTAGGAAATATAAAAAAAATTTAAATCAAACTTTTTGAATACGACCTACCCTTCCATCTAAATAGCTTAATTTTATAAAAACGTTTATTATTTGAGCTTCAGATATAAAATATTGTAAGTATGTATGAGGCTTCAGATCTTAGATCACTTTCCCTTAGGGCATACTTTATTTGTGTCCATAACGCTTGGTACAACTGTTACTTATGTCAATAACTTTGCAGGCAAGACAAAGTTTGCCGGGCCAGCTAGTTTATAATATTTGTAGAATATTTAATTATATTTTTATTTGTCCGGCCGCAGCATAGTGGTTAGAACACGCGACTACAATGCAGGAGATCAGTCGTTCGATTCCGGCTCCAGTTATCTACATTTTCTTTCATTGCCGTCCCCTCGAAGTTGTCGACAGCAACTTCGCAGTATAGTGTCGAGTCAATCGGTATGTCTAGTAAAAAGCTTCTCAAACAGTGACGTTCGCATTCGTCGATACAAGTACGTGCCGCTTGTTGTGAATCTAAAATAGAAAGCATGTTAATTTGCAACAACGCGAGAAGCTATTCCATACCTCCTTCATGGGGTGAACAATTTTTTAATTTTTTTTTTATTTTTGGGGATCTTTGCCTGCGATTATAACCGTACTTTGAATTTTGGTGTGTAAGCTTCTATCGACGATAAATTTGCAAAGTGTATATGCAGAGGAATCGACTTATTTACAAATAGGTCGGAGTGTTGTTTCATCCTTGTGAATTTAAGGAAGACCATAGAATCTTGGCGAAACTCCTATTTGTTTATTTATTCTTTCCGTCATATTAATTATACCGTAAGTGTAAAATTTGTCCACCAATAACATTAATTTTAGTTTGCTTTACTTTTTTTAATATTATTACTATTATTTCGCATCACTTTTCTTATTAACTTTCATCGTTTACATTTAAATTTATTTTATTACAGTTCCTTCCATTCGTAACAGTTTTCTGTTTTTTTTTTGCTTTTAATTTTTGTATAAATAAATTTCACTTTACTTCACGTTATCACTCACTCTCTCTCTCTCTCTCTTTGACAGACTTACTGCGTGCATCCATCCATTCATTCATTCATTCAGAGATTATGTACATGAAAAAGTGCAGACAAGACACACATGCAACAACAAAAATCATCTACGCACGCAACAAAAGATTAACAAAATGTTGTTCAAAATCTTTTCGTCTTTTTTATTCCTTTTCCCCCCATGCTCAAGAAAAGTGAAAATTTGACGCTTAGAATAACAGCGATTAAACACAAAAGAACCAGTAAAATAGAAAAGGAGATGTACTGAATTCTACAAAAATAATAAAAAGGAAGCGAAAGGAGTTTATTCGTACATATGTCATTCATCAGTTACAGAATGAAAAAAAAGTAGAGGAAAGCTGTAGTAAGTGCAGCACAACATTTCGTTATATACAAAAACTTGTAAATAAGTTAGGCAAAAAAAAAAAACACAACAGCGACATTTTATCTCTGTGTTTGTATGTGTGACATACAAAGACTGTTTATATACATAGACTGTGATGTGCCAGACATATTTCCATCATTTACCGTTGTAACTACCGCAAAGAGGTTAATGTTGCTGGTGTGTGCTGAGCAACGAATATATCACTCGGTGAGTGTATTTGTATGTTAGTGTTTACTTACGCATTTTCGCTTACACACTTCTACATGCAGGCAGGCAGACTCTTAAACGAGCATACACTTATAGATGCAGTCATGTCTTAATCCGCTTCAAAGTAGTCAACTGAGTAAAGTTGCACATTTATGCGTTTTTGACGAAGTGATTCTCGGATGTATATAGGCGAACAAATATGTATACGTTTTATGTATATGTATGTGTGTTCACGACCATAACAGTCCAAGTACGAGGGCAGTCCTTGCAATACTCGAGTAAACTTATAAATGAAAATTCTGGTTTTGGTCGATAGTATTAACCTTATTTAGATAAAGTTTGAAGATTGACGACTTTACGTTGTAGTGTAGAGTCGTCCATACTGAATGCCCTTAGTAGTTTTTTTTATTCAAAAATAGGTCATTTTATATGGAAGGTACCAGAAGGGTTGAGTCTATTTTGCCCATTTACATTCCTATTACTTAATTAAGGAAAATTGTATTATTGATATATTTGTAGAGGCATCAGTTGAGGTCAAGGTCAAGAGGTCAGACGGACAATTATCAATTGTCTTCAAAAAGTCCTGAATCGAATTTGGTCTTAGTGCACTTGGGATCTAACAAGTCTTCTTTATTGCGTTACGCCTTTTCGGTATCAAATAATATCATTTCGAAGGGTCATTCTATAAAAAGTAGAGGTACTCACATTCATAAGTACATATTTAGTCAAGTATTGCAGTACTTTTTATAAAAGAAAAACCAGTTATAAGTTTCAGTCGAAGAAATCGACTTACATATACCCTCACCCTCAGTAAAACAAAAATTTTCTTGTATATTAATATTATTGCTCGATTTTTAAAGTGGGCGGAGTGGTACATTTGTATGGGAGGTACCAGAAGGGGCGTGGTTAGACTTAAAGTTTTTTCCTCCGAAACTTTATCCTGATTTAACTTTACTTAATACAAAATTTAGGCACGATCACGTTGGGTGTATTGATATTACTACTCCATCTCTAAAGAGGGTGGGATGGTACATTTTTATGGGAGGTACCAGAAGGGGCGTGGCTAGACTTCCAATTTGTTCTCCATAACTTTATCCTGCTTGAGCTTTATTAAATACACAATTTGGTCACGATCGCGTTGGATCTATCTATATATATAAAAATGAAATGGTCCACGTATGTCATACCATCACTTGAGAACGGCTGGAGCGATTTGGCTGATTTTTTTTTATTCGATTTGAAATTTTCCGTAGATTGTTTGTGTTGAAAAACATCAAATCCAGGTGGCGCTAGGGTGGATTTATATCGAAAATTTGAATGCATGTAGAAATAACTGTTGATATCACCCAGACCATACGGTTAATGGGGTTGCTGAGCCAAATGAATGCAATTTTGGAAATTTTTATAGTGGATATGTTTGATCATTAGAAGACATTATATGTACAAATGGGCCGGTAGGTGGCGCTGGGGTGGGTTTATAACCAAAATTTGAACGAATGGATCAATTTAACTTAAATTTTAAAAGCGTATTTGTGTGATCATAAGAACAAATAGTATGTACAAATGGACCCTGTAGGTAGCGCAGGTGTGGGTTTATTACCAAAATTTGAACGAATGGATTAATTTAACTGAATTGTAAAAGCGTATTTGTGTGATCATAAGAACAAATAGTATGTACAAATGGACCCGGTAGGTAGCGCAGGTGTGGGTTTATAACCAAAATTTGAACGAATGGATCAATTTAACTGAATTTTAAAAGCGTATTTGTGTGATCGTAAGAAAAAATCGTATGTAAAAATGGATCCGGTAGGTGGCGCTGGGGTGGATTTATAACGATAATTTAAAAGAATATACAAAATGTTGCAATTTTAGTGAATGTTTTTATTAATTCGTGAATGTTTTTAATTGATTATAATATGTGTTAATAGTCATGTATTAATCGCTGAAATGTGTGTACGCGCACAACTCTGACCGGCCTAATTTTCAAAAAGAACATTCGAAGAATTTTCTTAAATCTCTATGGATGGTATGCCAGTAAGTGAGGCAAGAGAAAAAGTTTTCCTCAAGAGTGCCGGCGTCAAATTTAGGTAGCGCTGGAGTATAGCGCTGGAGTATAGCGCTGGAGTATATTTAAATCGAAAATTTCAAATGATAGACCAACTCAACAGAAATTAAGAAAGTATATTTGTTTGGTCATGACAATTTTATGTACAAATATAACCGGTAGGTGGCGCTGGGGTGGATTAATACTGAAAATTTGAGCGATTAGACCAATTTAGCTGAAACTCAGAGGGTATATTTGTTGGATAATTAGAAAATTTTTTTGGTATATATGGACACGGTTTGTGGCGCTGAAGTGGACTCATTTCGCACCAAATTGGATAATTATTTTTATTTGTTGCAGATACAACACGGATGCGCAGAAAAGATCATGCACTGTAGACATGAATATACAGGCCATAATATTATTTTTGATACTTGACACTGTAGATGTTCATATATAGTAGTGGAGGAGGCGTGACACAAATATTTTTTAGTCGTGAAGAAATAAAATTTGATACACAGATACTACTTAGCACTTCTCAATCAGAGGGCGAAGAGCGCTAATCTAAAGTTTTTCTAATTGGCTTTATGTTCCGATTCATTGAAAAGATCCAAAAATTCCACTTTAATACTCTGAACAATAGAATGTATAAAAAGCAAATGTGGTTTTGTGAAAACTCTACACTCCATTTTATGTATTTGTTTTCTTACAAGTATGTACGTATCAATTACTTTGGAGGCAAGACGAAGTTTGCCGGGCCAGCTAGTTAATAATATTTATCGATTTCTAAGATGGGCGGTACCTGATGGGTATGGGAGGTACCAGATGTTGCGTGTCTAGACTTCCAGTGTTTTCTTAAAAACTTTATCCTGCTATAGTTGTACTAAATATAGGATTTGGGCACGATCTTGTTGGATGTATTGATATTACTTCTCCATCTCTAAAGTGGGCGGAATGGTACATTTGTATAAGATATACCAAAAGGGGCGTGGCTAGACTACCAGTTTTTTTCCAAAACTTTATAATGTTATCGTTTTACTAAATATAGAATTTGGGAACAATAGCGTTGGATGTATTGATATTATTACTCGATTTCTATAGTTTGCGGAATGGTACATTTGTATCGGAGGTACCAGAAGGGGCGTGGCTTGACTTTAAGTTTTTTCCAAAACTTTATAATGTTATCGTTTTACTAAATACAGAATTTGGGAACGGTAGCGTTGGATGTATTGATATTATTACTCGATTTCTATAGTTGGCGGAATGGTATATTTGTATCGGAGGTACCAGAAGGGGCGTGGCTAGACTACCAGTTTTTTCTCCAAAAAGTTATCCTCATGCAGTTTTACAAAATACAGAATTTGGGCTCGATCGCGTTGGGTATTTTAATATTACCATGTGGCCCATTTTTAATACCGTAAGTAGTTTTAGTGGTTAGAACACGCAACTACCATGCGGGCGATCCCAGATTCAAATAGTGGCTCCAGTCATCTACAAAAAACTTTCTTACTGTAATTCATTTGTAATTCATATTGTTTGACAATTATTCATGCTAAGGCCCGTAGCGCAAATTAGCATTTTGTGGAAAAAATGCTTTTCGTACACTTCGCACAATAATAGCAGTTGATAGATGAACCTTCCGTGTAGTCTAAGGCATAGACGCAGCTAGCATTTGAATATAATTACCTTTGAAAACTAAATGCCAGAGACTAGTCTTTTGGGCGATATCAAACACTCCGACATAATATTCTCTAATCAGTTTTTTATTTAAAATTAAAAACCAAAGATCATAATCAATCATTTTTTATATATCAAAATCAATTTTAAGTTTACACAAAATTGGTAAAAAACATACAACGTCGGCCCCCTCTCGTGGTACTAATGGTACCAAAATGGCAGAGATAAGCCTTTAACTTACACCAAATACCTAAGTTTTTATTTCTTACACCAAGCTCGAATATGTCCTTATTCTAATGGCAATGTTGTCAGTGTACATGTTGTTTTCATATGCGTTCTTGTTTATGCCTAACACGTTTAAGTTGTTATCACATACAAGAGCTTTATCATAAATGTCCTTCATGTTTAGATATTTTTTTTTTGTTTATATTCTCGTGCGTGAAATTTTTTTACTTCTTAGACCCTTTCCACATGCCCAAAAAAATGTAGAGCTGTTTATCACATTTATGTTCTTCACATAAACCCAACAAAATCTAGTCAGTAAAAAATTTTGTATGTATGTGCTGGATAGGGTTAGTACTCATGTTCCTATGCCAGTTGTTGATGTTGTTGCTTTTGCTGTCGTTGCTGTTCTATGTTGTCTGTTCAATGTTGTTACCTCTGGTGTCACGTGACATGTGTTCTTTAATAAAATTTATATTTATTTTTGTGTTTACATATCTTTTTTTTGTTGTTGCTGTTTTATATTGTGGGTGGAAGCAGTAATGTTGTTGTTGTTATTTTACTAGGACTATGATAGAGTTACAAAAATCCTTCATGTTCTGGTTGTTGATATTTGGTGTATTTTGAAATGTTAGCATAACTGTCAGTGTTTTGTAAGCGAAACAAGTACAAAAGTGTAAATAAGCTTTGCATGGTTTGAAGCAAAGGCTTGAAGTTGCTTTAAAAAAAAACAGAAAAAAAATTAGGGCACAACCGTAGTTGCCGTAGTTAACTTTAGGAAAGGATTTCTTGGTGCTATGAGGACGTATAATAATACCTTAATACAGAGGGGGTAGTAACAAGATTTTACTATTCAAACGATTATAAAAAAACTAGATTCGTGAGATAAAAATTGTTTGTGTTATTAAAATACATAAAGAGGGTTATTATATTTTAGAAAGCAAGTAATCAATATCAAAAATTTTAAAATATTGAATACAATAAAAATATTAAAAATATTAAAAAAATTAAAAATATTAAAAATATTAAAAATATTAAAAATATTAACAATATTAAAATATTAAAAATATCAAAAATATCAAAAATATTAAAAATATAAAAAAAAAAAAATTAAAAATATTAAAAAAAATTAAAAATATTAAAAAAATATTAAAAAAAATAAAAAATATCAAAAATATCAAAAATATTAAAAATATTTAAAATATTAAAAATATTAAAAATATTTAAAATATTAAAAATATTTAAAATATTAAAAATATTAAAATATTAAAAATATATAAAATATTAAAATATTAAAAATATTTAAAATATTAAAAATATTAAAATATTAAAAATATATAAAATATTAAAATATTAAAAATATAAAATATATAAAAAAAAATTAAAAATATTTAAAAAAAAAAAATATTAAAAAAAAAATTAAAAAAATTAAAAAAATAAAAAATATTAAAAATATAAAAATAAATTTAAAATATGAAAACTACTGAAAATATTAAAAATGTTAAAAATATTAAAAATATTAAAAAAAATGTAAAATATAAAAAATATTGAAAAAATATTAAAAATATGAAAACTACTGATGAAAACTTTCTCGATGTGAGAAACTCCTCATCACCGATGAAAGCAGTGACCTAATAAAGGAAATGAACAACCTTATATTCTGCGGCTTCACCTAAACAATGATGTGGATATATAAAACAAAACATGCCACACAGACTGTAACCGCAGACGTGCCACCCACAGCTACAGCACCATCTGTCGCTCTGACACCAATAACTGCAACTCCCGCAGCTACAGCACCATCCGTCGCTCCGACACCAATAACCGCAGCTCCCGCTGAGGACAACCTCGCAGCGCCAAGCAACAATCCGGCAGATGAAGAGCACTGCTCAGATGCTGAATCCATGGCATCTACCATGGTCAGCTTAGGAGGGCTTTTCCAGGAGGCCGATGAGAATGACCTACTGATGAGCGATGACGACGACGACGACGCCAACAACACCGTCATTGAACAGTTTTCGGGTGGTACAGATAAACCTGCACCACTCTAAGAGTGCTTCAGCAGCACTTCAGGTACGTCTTTCCGAGCTCCAATAGGACGTACTTCTCATCCAGGAGCCCTGGATAAATCAAAACAGAGTCTGTGGACTGAACCATAGAAATTACAGACTCTATCAAGGTAAGGTAAACGCAAAAATACGAGCGTCCATCTTAGTACGGAAACAGCTTGACGCATTCCTGCTAAATATTTTCGGTAACGAAGACTACAATTATAGGTTTAGAACTGAAACAATCAACCCTATGGATAGCCTCGGCATATCTACCATACGAAGACCAAAACCCCCCATCAGAGGAACTAAAGAAAGCAGTACTAACGGCGGAACACAACAAGACCACCCGGAATGGATGCAAACGCACGCCACACGCTGTGGGGAGATAAAACGATCAACAAACGAGGTGAGTTACTCTTTGATTATATTCTAAGTAGAAACATAGTAGTGCATAACCAGGGAGATACGCCCACCTTTATTAACTCGATCACTGAGCAGGTCATAGACCTGAAAATTTCCAATGCCGAAAACGACTTGATATCAAACTGCCGGGTTGAAGATGTTCACTCCTTCTCCGACCGACAATACATTTCCTTTGAAATATCTGCTCAAATAACGAAGCCGATAGTAACCTTCAACAAGAGACTGATGAAATGGGACGTCTAAAGGGAACACCTTGCAAGACTCCTACCGAATACAACTGACCTCACCATTGACAACCCACAAAAGTTGGATAGCATGGTAGGAAAAGTTACAAAAGCCCTGGCCTTAAGCACCAGGAAATCCTGCCCAAGACGGAAAGATGGGAAAAAGCAGAAGCCTCCATGGTGGAACGATGAGATTTCTAGATCTCGTGCTTTCACCAGAAAATCCTTCAACAAGGCCAAGAGAACAGGCCAATGGGAGGAGTACAAGGAGATTCTAAGACTCTTCAAGAAACTATTAAAGAAGGCGAAAAGATCTTCATGAAGGAAATACACCAACGATGTTGAAAAAACCGCAGAGGTAAGTAGACTTAGGAAAGTAATATCCTCGACAACCAGCGCCCCGGCATACATAATGAAAAATGATGGTACCTGGACTGAATCCTCAAAGAAAACCTTGGAAATTCTATCGGATACCCACTTCCCTAGGGGAGGGTCCAACTCCATAACCGTCGCACCTACCGACTTCTGCGATAGAATACCGGTAATTGAAAGGAACATGATCAAGGACGCCATCAGCGACTATGATCCTTACAAATCACCCGGCCCGAACGACATTATACCCGCCGAACTTCAACAGTCACTGGAGATACTACTGCCATGGCTGGAGGCAATTTTTAACGGCTGTGTAAAATTATCCTACCTACCAATACGATGGAGAACGGCAAAGGTGGTCTTGATCCCAAAGGCGGGAAAGCCATCACACACCAAAGCGAAGGACTTTAGACCTATAAGTCTTACTTTATTCCTTTTGAAAACCCTTGAAAGAATCATGGACGACATTATCAAAAATTCAATCGGCCCAAATTTCCTTTCGAATGCTCAGCATGCTTACACAAAGGGGAAATCGACAGAAACCGCACTCCATGCACTATTGTATCCCATAGAGAAATTGTTAGATAAGAAAGAATTTTCTCTAATTGCCTTTATGGACATAGAGGGAGCTTTCAACAACATCGAACCCCTCTGCATCATGACAGAGCTCAACAGCCTATATATCAACTCACATATTAGAAAGCTGATTCGTAACACGCTAATAAAGAGAACTATCACCTCAAAGCTGGGAAATCACACCCTCACTAGAAGGGTGACTAGAGGCACCCTCCGCTATTGTGGAATTTTGCCGTCAACGACGTTCTCAAACGGTTGGAGTCGGAAGGATACACAATAGTAGCGAATGCAGACGATATAGCACTCTGCGTCTCTGGGGGAAGTTTATCTTGCCTCGAACAAAGGATGAAGGACTATATCAACATTCTGGCAAACTGGTGTGCCAGCAGAGGACTTAATACGAACCCTTACAAAACAGAACTAGTACTTTTCAGTCGGAAACAGAAATCACCTGCTACATCCAACATCTATCTGGGCAACAAACAACTCAACTTCTCCGATACCGCGAACTACCTGGGCCTTATATTAGACAGGAAACTTAATTGGAGACAGAACATTGAAAGCAGATCCAACAAGGCACTCATAGCTTTATATACATGCCGTAAAGCTATCGGGAAAACCTGGGAATTAAACCCAAGATAACACTTTGGATTTACAATGCTATAGTGAAGCCATTACTACAATATGGCTCTATAGTTTGGTGGTACGCGCTCGACAAGAAGAACAAATTTAGACAATTGGATCGTGTTCAACGGTCCTCTTGTCTCCTGATAACCGGATATATGGGATCGACTCCCTCTAAGGCACTCTAGGCGATACTTAATCTACTACCAACTGATCTAAGCTGCAAATGATCCGCCATCAAATCAGCCATTCTATTAAACGAGATTGAACATTGAGATCCCTCCATCGGATACTCGAGAAGCCATATCAACATCTCACATGAAACTGCACTAAGTACGGGTATCAAACATTCTCTATGGAACTAGAACGACCTTCAAAAAGGAATAGACAGAGAACGAGAACGCTATGTATAGACCAATAAACATATTTACAGATGGGTTCAAACTGCATGATAGGGTCGGCTATGGTATCTACTCCGTGGATCTAGGCCTAAGTATAAGATCAAGAATTCCAGACGTCTGCAGCATTTTACAAGCGGAAATTCTTGTTATTAAACGAGCCGCGGACATGATCAACGTGAGGAAGATATCACAGGAGGATATTCTCCTGTTCACGGATAGTCTAGCTGTGATTAACTCGTTGAAGTCCTGTGGCATCAAATGGAAAGTGGTCAGTGCCTGTAATCTCTTAACGATATATCCAGGAATAACAGAGTTCTGGTTACGTGGGTACCTGGACACAGCGGATATGAGGGCAACTGCAGAGCGGACGAAGAGGTCCGACCGTTCTTAGCCCTGCGGAAAAGTTACGTTGAACACGTTTAGAACAAACGGTAGATGGAAGAATGAGGAAACCTATAGAAAGGCCAAAATGAATTGAACAGAATACAAGGCAAAGCGTACGTCGTACCCGGTAAATCTTAAGAGGGACCAGATAAGAAAAATTATTACCTTGCTGACGGGACATGGACCCTTAGGCAGACATGCGAACAGAATGTGATTCACAAGGAAAAGTGAATGTATCTACTGTGGGAATAAGTAGCAGTGAACCATCTACCGACCACATTATATGCTACTGCTTAGCCCTATACAGAAGGATACTGAAAACCTTGGGCTAAACCTTCTTAATTGGTATAGAGGGATATCCTTGGATATCGGAAGGATCAATAACTTTTGCAAAATCAAAATCAACTGGACGAGTTGGATCAAAACTCCGGATTTCCAATCGACACTCAGGCAGCACACGCGCTCATAGCATATGTTGAAGGGATGGCGTAAATGCCCAAAGGGTGTCACAATGGGTCCATAGGGACCTATGTGATATCCTCGAAGGCGGAGTGGTACATTTGTATGGGTGGTACCAGAAGATGCTAGGCTACACTTCCAGATTTTCTCTCCAAAAGTTTATCCTGTTATAGCTCTACTAAATACAGAATTTGGGCACGATCCCGGTGGGTGTATTGATATTATTACCCCATTTCTAAAGTGGGCGGAATGCTCCATTTGTATTGGAGGTACCAGAAGGGGTGCGGCTAGACTTCCAGATTTTCCCTCCAAAAGTTTATCCCGTTATAGCTTTACTAAATTCAGAATTTGGGCACGATCGCGGAGGGTGTATTGATATTATTACCCCATCTCTAAAGTGGGCGGAATGCTACATTTGTATGGGAGGTACTATAAGGGGCGTGGCTAGGCTTCCAATTTGTTCTCGAAAATGTTATCCTGTTATAGTTTAACAAAATACAGAATATGGGCACTATCGTGTCGAGTGTATTGATATTATTATTCCATCTCTAAAGTGGGCGGAGTGGTACATTCGTTTGGGAGGTACCAAAAGGGGCTTGTCTAAACTTTCAGATTTTTTCTCAAAAACTTTACCCTGCTTGAGTTTTACTAAATACAGAATTTGGAAACGATCGCGTTAGGTCTATTAATAATATTAATCGATTACTAAAGTGGGTACCAGATGAGTATGGGAGGTACCAGATGGGGCGTGGCTAGACTTCCAGTATTTTTTCGCCAAAACTGTATCCTGCTATAGCTTAAGTAAATAAAGAATTTGGGTACGATCGCGTTGGATTAATTGATATTATTACTCCATCTCTGAAGTGGGCGGAGTGATACATATGTATGGAATGTACCAGAAGGGGCGTGTCAAGACTTACAGATTTTTTCTCCAAAACTTCATCCTGCTTAAACTTTACTAAATACAGAATTTGGGCACTATCGCGTTTGGTCTATCTATATATATAAAAATGAAATGGTCCACGTATGTCATACCATCACTTGAGAACGGCTGGAGCGATTTGGCTGAGTTTTTTTTTATTCGATTCGAAATTTTCCATAGATTGTTTGTGTTGAAAAAAATCAAATCCAGGTGGCGCTAGGGTGGATTTATATCGAAAATTTGAATGCGTGTACCAATTCAACTGAAATTTAGAATGGATATTCGTTAGATCATGAGAAAACATTTTATGTACAAATGGACCCTGTAGGTGGCGTTGGGATCGGTTTACAATCAAAATTTTAACGAATGGGCCAATTTAACTGAAATTCAGAATCTATGTTTGTTTGATCATCAGAAAAAATTGTATGTACAAATGGACCCGGTAGATGGCGCTAGGGTGGATTTATATTGAAAATTTGAATGCATGTATCAATTTAACTGAAATGTAGTATTTATTTTTGTGGAACCTTGAGAAAATTTTTTTTGTATAAATTGACCCGGTAGGTGTCGCTATGATGGAATTATAATGAAAATTTTAACGAATTAAACAATTTGATTGAAATTTAGAATGTATATTTGTTTTATTATGAAATTTTATTTTGTATATATGGACCCGCAGTTGATTTGGCTGGGGTTGAATTATTTCGAAAATTTATATCAATTGTCCGATTTTACTTACACTTAAAATATATGATTTCTTGGCATGAGAAGATTTTGAATATCGATTTTACTTTTTTGGAAATTCGTACTCCTTAGGATAAAAAGGTACAATCACCCAGTACACCAACGCTGAAAGTTATAGGTCAGTCAATCGGCTTACAAATGTGGTTTTAGAATATATGCCTATCAATAAGTAAGTTTTCATCCCATCATGGACGACACTGGTGATCCGTTTTAGCATTTCTTATAATAATATATAATATTCTTTAAGATATATGAATAACAGAATTTGTCCGGGAAAACCTCGCCCCTTAAATTGAAATATTTTAGAGGTCCAAAAAAATAAACCAATCGTTTTTAGATTTCAACTACACTCAACATATTTTACAAAAATTTGGAGGCAGGACGAAGACTGCCGGGCCAGCTAGTGGGCGGTACCAGATAAGAATGGGAGGTACCAGATCGGGCGTGTATAGACTTCCAGTTTTTTTTTGTCAAAAACTGTATCCTGTTATAGCTTTACTAAGTATGGAATTTGGGTACGATCCCGTTGGGTGTATTGATATTATAACTCGATTTCTAAGTGGGCGGAAAGATGCATTTGTATAGGAGGTACTAGAGGGGGAGGGGCCAAGTAGCCCATTTACAATACCGTTAGTAGTTTTGGGGAAATATTAACTCGTGCAAAATTTCAGAACATTTGGTTGCGTCTTTTGAAAGTTACTGTGCGCACCAGCCGGACAGCCAGACAGACAGACGGACAGACAGACGGATTTAAAAAGTCATGAATCGATTTTGGTTCAAAGAAACCTAGGGTCTAAAGTGACTCCTTCTATGTGTTACACTTTTGGGTCGTATATACCCACCTACCCGTTGGGTGAGAGTATAAAAAAAGGTGTTTGTCAAGAGTTGTGAAATGTGTTATGTGACAGCAGATTAGGCATATGACGTCATTTCGACGTTAACCACAATGTCTTGTCAGAGCCTTTTGCTGTGACATCTCTTTCGTCATCACAAACCTTAAGGGAAGAGTGTATCTTAGTGTAGTTAACATACACAACACAGTACAACATTTTTGAGCTCATTGATTTGGGACTCAATTCTGAGAACTGCACGTGAAAGTATCCCCAAAAAGAAGAAGTTCTGCATCATTCGTTTTGTCAAGTTACATGCCATAATAATTTAATATCGATTTGAAGTAAGAAAGTAAGTATCATATAGGGGAGTTTGTCACGTTTAAGGCTCTTTTGTTTGACATAACTCGAGAACCACTAGTCCGATTTAGCTAAAACAAATATTAAAAAAATTATGAATTGCAATTCCTTTAATCTGTTCAAATAAAGTTTCACTACAAAAACAACAGTTTCTCTTTTCCATTCGTCAAATGATTTTGAACTGAGTTTATTTTGTGGCAGGTACAATAAAACTGTTGTACTCCGTGGCGTATGATTTACGTGGAATATTACTTATGATAATCATACGCCACCATATAACAATATAACATACTTATAACTTTAAATCGTTATTAAATTATTATGGCATGTAACTTGACAAAACGAATGATGCAGAACTTCTTCTTTTTGGGGCTACTTTCACGTGCAGTTCTTAGAATTGAGTCCCCAAAATCAAGTGTTGTACTATGTAATGTACATACATAAGTACATATCAAAAGATGCGTATGATTAATATTTTTCTCAACGCCATAAAACACTTATACGAACTTGGGTGCGTATTATAATTAAGATTAATCAAACTTGATATTGCTAATACCCTAAATAGCGTTATAACTAATACTTAAACGAATTATTTTTAGCTCCTCAAATCGCTTAAACTAACCAATTCCTTTTAGGCATTGGTCTTCAAAATATCTATTATCATACCATAATCATCGAAGGCCTTACCTACATCCTGATACCTAAATTGTCTTGAACACAATAATTTTAAAGTAAATTGTAAGTTTTAAGAAACCGGATATTCTATGTATTCTCTCGCAAAACTAATGCTAATCTTAAGCTAAAGCTGCTCAAATTTAACTTACTATAAAATTTAAAGGAATACGATACAATCTCTTCTACTACAACCTCCCACATTTACCGAGCTTTGTATATATTCACTTGTAATTTCTTTCACACTTCTTTATGCTTAAGCCTTTTGCAAGTTTATGTATTGCATTTCTGCTTTCGGCGGCTATTTGTTGTCACATTATCACACTTACAAACAGAAAATTTCGTTACTTCAAGACATGAAACGACGAAAACGAAGTAAGACATAAACAACAACAACAATAATAACATTTTGTAAGAGCACAAAACCCTTTTTGGTGTTTACATTTCTAACCTAGTGCCCACCCAATCAAATGCATTTAAACCCACAGGCACCAACATACACATACAAAGAAACGCCATCAACACCACCGCCACCATCATTACCACTTACCCATTTACTTACGTAGACGTAGACATAGAAAAAGCGAAAGAAAAACCCAAAGTACATGAGTAGCAAGGATATAGCAACACATGTGTGTGTGTGTGTGTGTGTGTGTGTGCATGTGCCTTACAAAAAACCACGTGCTTACCTACACACACAATTACATGTATATGTGTCGGTATGTGTTTTTAGTCGTTTTTTAATCGCTAAAGTTCGTTCACATATGTGTATGGGTGTAGGTCGTATGTTTCTTTACTATTTCTACTACCACTACTACTACTATTACAACAATAATATTTATATTTACATTGCGCTATATGTATATAGTTACCGGAGTAATGTGTGGCAACCCCATACCGTAGTCAATGTATTTATATAGTATATAGTTGTATATAGAGAGATAAATATGTACAATGGTGTTATGATAAAGTAAATCATTATATGCAGACGTGACATATTTCTGGACGAGGTGCAATTTAACAAGATCGTTGGGTTTAAAGTGATTAATAGTGTGAAGCGAATAAGGAATTTTAAGAAAATTAGTAAAACATAAAAGAGTTAACAGTTTTAATAGCCTCACCCTACGGGGATATATATTATTTGATACGACCTAAAGGGGGAACACATAGAAGGAGTCCCTTTCGACCTTAGGTTTCTTTGAACCAAATTCGATTCATGACTTTTTAAGTCGTTTGAGCCATGTCCGTCTGTCTGTCCGGTTGGTACGCACGATAACTTTCGAAAGACGCAACAACTTTAGACATCGAGTCATAGTACACCCAACGCGTTCGTGTAGAGAAAAAGCTGGATAAAGTTTAGGAGAAAAAAATTGGAAGTTTAGCCACGGCCCTTCTGGTACCCATACAAATTTACAATTCTGACTGTGTATTACACAGTACAACATTTTTCAGCTCATTGACTTGGGACTCAATTTTGAGAACTGAAAAAAAGAAGAAGTTCTGCATCGTTCGTTTTGTCAAGTTACATGCCATAATAATTTTAATTTTTAGGCTGATTAGCTTTGCAGCGGGAAGGAACATGGTAGTGAGTGGAACCAGATTTCAACACAAAGATATCCACAAGGCTACTTGGCTATCCCCCGATCAAAACACCAAAAATCCAATTGATCGTGTGGTAATTGATGGCACGCATGCATCTAGTGTAATGAACGTGCGTGTGATCCGTGGTGCTAATATTGGCTCGGATCATTACCTGGTTGCAGACAAGGTGCGCACAAGATTGAGTAGAGCGAAAAAAACACGTAAGCAAACACAAAGAAAGCTGGACATCGCGAAGCTGCAAACCCCAGAGATATCTACTGCCTACTCCAACCAGTTCTCCGAACTGCAACGTCACAACGCCTACTACTTGTGACGTTCCCGATACACAGTGGCAGCATATTGCGCATTCCATGGCAAGCGCCGCAACAACAGTGCTAGGCTATGAAAAACGGCGTTCAGACGAATCCTGGTACGATGAAGAATGTCGCATAGCGTCTGAGGAACAGGATGCCGCTTATAGGGCAACGCTGCAGCCAATTGTAACCCGGGCTGTTAGGAAACGGCACAAGGAGAAAGTAAAACAGGCGAGACAGCTATTTTGGCGAAAAAAACGTCAGATGAAGGAACGGGAGAACGAGGATATAGAGCGATACAGGGATATAGGTGAGGCCCGAAAATTTTACCAGAAAGTAAGAGCAAAAGGCAACCGTAATGGGATCCCCTTCTGTAAGGACAAAGATGGAAATCTGGTCACAGATACGCAGAGTGTGCTGCATACATGGAGAAAACACTTCCAACAACTGCTGGTTTCAGAAGGCAGTGCACGTGAAGGTATCACGAAAAATGTCGATGACGGTATAAATTGCCCGCCACCAAGTCAAGCCGAGGTAAGAAGAGCAATATCGCGGCTGAAAAACAATAAAGCAGCCAGTGCCGACGGACTTCCGGCAGAGCTCTTCAAGTCCGGTGGCGAGGAGCTGATAACGAGCATGCACCAGTTCCTGCGCACGGTTTGGCATAAAGAGTGCATGCCCGAAGATTGGCGTATTTAAGCGTATTATGTCGTGTGCTGAAAAAAGGTGATCCAAGTGTGTGCTCCAACTACCGCGGGATCAGCCTTATACCCATCGCATATAAGGTCCTGTCGAGTGTACTGTGTGAAAGACTAAACCAGTGTTATCCAACGTGATCGGACCTTATCAGTGTGGCTTGAGACCTGGTAAATCAACAACAGACCAGATATTCACACTTCGGCAAATCCTGGAAAAGACCCAAGAGAAACAGATCGACACGTACCATCTTTTCGTCGAGTATAAAGCTGCCTTCGACAGCACGATACGGCAGAAATTACTCGAAGCCATGGCTGAGTTTGATAATTCTGCGAAGCTGATACGTCTTTGCGGAATAACGCTGACCGACACGAAGTCTTCAGTGAAGATTGGCAAGGGCGTTACGGAGCCATTCTATATCAGACGAGGCCTAAAACAAGGCGACGGCCTATCGTGTGACCTCTTCAACGTAGTGATGGAGATGATAATGAGGAAAGCTGCAGTAAACACGAGTGGCACGATACTCAACAAAAGGCACATGCTACTCGCGTACGCTGATGACGTAGACATCACCGAAATGTGACTGCGGGATGTGACTGCAGCCTTCTCAGGTATACGGAATGAATCAGCGAAACTGGGTCTAACGGTGAACGGGGACAAAAAGAAGTTTTTAGTTTCAACGAATCTGCTCGTTTGGGTAACTGAGTGAACGTTGACATATATAATTTCGAGGTGGTAGATAATTGTATCTACCTAGGCTCCGCCATCAACAAAACAAATAATGTCAGCCTCGAAATCCGGAGAAGAATTCTGCTTGCCAATAAATGCTATTACGGACTAAGCCGGCGATTCAATGACAGACCCCTCTCTCGACGAACAAAAATCCAGCTATACCAGATACTGGTTCTACCTGTCTTGATGTACCGTGCAGAATCCTGGGTTATGACACAAGCTGATGAATCGGTTCTGACTGTATTCGAGAGAAGACTACTCCGTAAAATATATGGACCCATCATCGTTAACGGAGAGTAGTGGCGACATTGACGTGGTCAGACGTATTAAGGTGCAGCGGTTGCGTTGGGGGAATGGGACTTTGCCCAGAGGCTGAAAGTTACTGATTGTCACTCACTTGGGAGTGACCAGAATCGATTCCTTTGCGGCACTGTCCAAGCAGCTAACTACTTCCGGTCTTAGACCAAGTATTCCCTGGGCAATGACTTTAAAGCAACCGCTTAGAAGTTAGCTAGAGTTAGAAGGCGAAACGTTGAGTAACCTAATCGGCATGATACCACCGATGCGTCTTAGGAATTAGGCAACATAAGTTACTGAAGCTCAACACAGGCTCTCCTAGTGGCTTTGGCAGCCCCAAGAAACTAGGATCGGGAGCGGTGGCCTAATAAGCCACTCTCCTTAAACAAAATTTATTATGAAAACACGGAGAATAAATAAAACAAGAACCCCCCAAATGTTGACGAACCCCGCAAACGATATAAGGACCATGATTTAAGGATATGCACCTGGAATGTCCGAACTCTTTACAGAGATGGTGCCTCTATCCAACTGGAAGTTATTAGTTTCAACGAACAAAGAATCTACTCGTTTGGGAAACTGCGTGAACGTTGACAACTATAATTTTGAGGTGGTAGATAATTTTGTCTACCTAGGCTCCGCCATCAACAAAGAAAATAATGTCAGCCTAGAAATCCGGAGAAGAATCCTGCTTGCAAATAAATGCTACTACGGACTAAGCAAGCGTTTCAATGACAGAGCCCTCTCTCGACGAACAAAACTCCAGCTATACCAGATACTGGTTCTACCTGTCTTAATGTATGGCTCAGAATCCTGGGTTATGACACAAGCAGATGAATCGGTTCTGGCGGTATTCGAGAGAAAAATACTCCGTAAAATATATGGGCCCATCATCGTTAACGGAGAGTATCGGCGTCGTATGAATCATGAGCTATACGAGCTGTACACTGACATTGACGTGGTCAAACGCATTAAGGTTCAACGGTTGCGTTGGCTAGGTCATGTTGTACGCATGGACGAAAATGCTCCAGCTCGAAAAGTCTTCGACAATGAACTCGATGGACGGCGCAGAAGAGGGCGACCAAAACTCCGTTGGAAAGACCAGGTTACTGAGAACCTTACAGAACTCGGTGTGACTAACTGGAGAAGAAGCGCAGAAGATCGAGGCGCTTATAGTATTTTTCTACGTGCGGTATATAATCCACTGGGATTGCATAGAAGTACCAGTTAAGTAAGTAAGTAAGGTTGCGTTGGCTGGGTCATGTTGTACGCATGGACGAAAATGCTCCAGCTCGAAAAGTCTTCGTCAATGAACTCGATGGACGGCGCAGAAGAGGCCGACCAAGACTCCGTTGGAAAGACCAGGTTACTGAGAACCTTAGAGAACTTGGTGTGACTAACTGGAGAAGATGCGCAGAAGATCGGGATGGCTTATAATGATTTTGTACGTGCGGTATATAATCTAGTAGGATTGCAAAGAAGTGCCAGCTAAGTAAGTAAGTAAGTGTGATCGCCGATTTAGCTGAAAAAAATTAAAAAAAAATTAAGAATTACAATTTCTTTAATCTATTCATATAACGTTTCCCTACATAAGCGACAGTTTCACTTTTCCATTCATCAAATGATTTTGAACTGGGTTTATTTTGTATCAGTTACAATAAAACTGTTGTACACCGTGGCGTATGATTTACGTGGAATATTACTTTTGATAATCATACGCCACCATATATCAATGTAAGAAAAGAGCCGAAAACGTATCAAAATACCCTATACAATACTTACTAACTCCAAATCGACATTAAATTATTATGGCATGTAACTTGACAAAACGAATGTTGCAGAACTTCTTCATTTTGGGGCTACTTTCACGTGCAGTTCTCAGAATTCAGTCCCAACATCAAAATTGATGTCCCAAGGGTAAGAGACACTAGGGTATTCCTATAGGTTTTTCGGTTCCACTTGTCTATGTTATGTGCCTGTCTGCATTTTTTCTTGACCATGTGCTTCACTAAAAGCATTGTAGCCTGCTCCATTGTCGCATATCTCTTGTGGTGAAATAAACCTAAGATCATCTTTTCCTTGTAATAATATAAATTTTCCAATTTTGTTAACTCTATAAACACTCCCTCGTTTAAATTTTGTATATAAGCTGGCCTTTGCTATAGTGTGTGTGTACAATAAACAACTACTACAACAAAGTATAACGATAACCACTTGCACACACACACACACCCACCCACCTATATACCAACCGGCAACAACTAAAAAAGCACGTGGTAGTCACAGAACCTTTAGCCATATAAATACACACTCACACACACCCTGACAATATAGACCGTTACTAGTTCGTTCTATGTGTTTGTTTCTTTTTTTCAACAGGAAATTCAAGTAAAACCTATTAACTTCTATTTTCTTCCGAATACTAATTTAGTAATTTAAAGAAAATTTAAACTAGTTTAAGTTTATTGGTTTCTTCACGTAACTCGCTCCTTAGCCTTTGATAACCTTTTGTTATAAGAGTTAATGTGTGTGTGTGTGTGCATAAAAGTTGAAGCACACTCCTTAAAGTGTTGCTGTTACGCTGGTGGTAGTTTTGAATAGTTGTGGCGCAAGTTATAGTGTAGCACCGCATCGCTATAGTTTTTCCCCGTTGAACTTCGTGTTTTTGGCTCTGTTTCAAAAAATCATCATATATGCCTTCTTTTCATGTTTCGTGTTTGTGCACGTTGTGTTTTTTTTGTTACTTCTTTTCATTTATATTCGTTTCAATTCTTTTAAATATTTTTGTGATTCGCTCGTGGTGGATAGTTAGTGGAAGCTGTTGTTGTTGTCTTAGCAGCTAATGCTACTGCACTAGTTGTGTGTGCAGATGTGAATGCTTTAGCTAATGTTTAGCTGAAGATAGGCTCCATCGCAACGAGGAGATGTTGCCATGTGTGCGAGTGCAGAGACTGTTATGTTTTGCTATGTCTGTGTCTATGCTTTGCTAGGCCTATGGGCTGCTGCTACTCGTAGCGTTTAATGGTGTGCGACATGATGTTGTTGTTGTTATTGCTTCTATTGCTATTCGAATGTGTTCGGTGTCGTTGTCGTAGTTGTCGTCATCATCATCTGTGTGGACGTCTACCCAAAAAATGCAATCAACGCTTGCGCTGCTCATAGAAATTAAGCAGCAGGCCTTACCCTTCTTCTTCTTTTTCCTGCACAGCAATCTTTACTGTTCTTCTGCCTGTTTGTGGTTCTTCTTCGTGTGTTTCGTTCTTCATCTTATGTTTTTCTTTTTGGTCTTTAGGCCTTTGTGGCCATAAGTAACTTGCAACAGTGGCTTTAACCACATACGTCATCGTTAACATCGTCATCATCGTCAGCAGCCAGTCAGGCTTTTCTATCAGTTTTCATTTCTCTTAGTTGAACTTCTTGTCCTGTTTTCTATTCTATGTATATTTTCGTATGCGGCATTTTTCGTCGTTGCTGCCCCGTTGGTGTTTTTGTTTTCATCCTCGTGTTTTGTTTTGTCCACAAAATCCTGCCTATCATACAAACTTACAACTAAACCAACATCGCACTCAGTCCAACACACACACGACTTCTTTGTCCTTAGCGCCAGCCTTACTTATATTCATCACAGCCACGATTTTTCGTGTTCGTTGCTGTTGTTGGTTTCGTTTCGTTGCCGACTTTTTTGCGCCTACACATTTTGAGTTGTCAAAGTCTAACGATTAACTGTCGTTGTATTAAGTGTTGTGCACCATGTCCTGCTGACGACGATGCCTTGCGAGTGGGGGCAGGACCATAATTTCCCTAACTAAGTGAGAGAGAGGGAGAGAGAGTGAGAGCGAGAAATATACACTAGTGGAAAGATAAGTAGTCAAGTAATAAACTGTTGTGGTAGGTTGTTGATGGGTAAGAGTTTTAGGGAGTAGAGAGTTAAAGAGCGGTTAGCTATAAGACAAGAGACAGAGAGAGAGAGAGAGAGTGTAATAGGACTATTTATAAATACTGCTGAGAGTATGGCCAAAAAGCTTTCGAAAGCTTTTCGTTAGAAAACATAACATAATTATTACTAATTTTTCATTAGGATGTTAAGGATTTAAACCCGATTAGCGATTGGTAATGATGAAAATGTTCATGAGATATTATAAATAAAAAATATAAAAATAATAAATTAATAAATAAGTAAAGCTTCTTATGGATAAGAAGCCAAATTGAACTGAGTTCTCTAATTTCGGCAGGTTAATACATAAAATTGCCATATTAAAGCTAACAAGCAAAACTATGAGATGCAAGAGCTGCCATAAGGTACAGACTGAATAACAGTTTAGTGTTGTTAAAAAAATGAGGCCGGTAGAAATGCAACAATGAATGGAACCTGTTGTCGGCCTGTTGTTCTACAAATTTTTTCGAATGAAACTATCAAAAGGTTGTAATTTATTGCCTTTTTCTGAAAAAAACTTTACCATAACTCCAACTTTCTGGCCATATATTGACGAGTCTCATCTGTTATAACTTGAAAATGGATCATTGCTGATGATATTGAATGACGACCCTGACCCAAGTAGTGTTTGGAATATATGTAGCGAGTTTGCATTTTGTACTCGCTACATATCAATGTGTGTATTTAGTATGTATGTAGAACGTATGGGTAATATTAATGTTATATGGCTTTTATATTAATCATACGCTCTTCATTCTAAAATTGTGAATTTATGGTTTAATTATAATTAACATTTGTAGAAGATTGGTTTGAGAACTTTGGTGACCCTTTAGAAGTTTTACTTTACTGACATAGTAATTTCACCATGACTTGGAATTTCTCAAAAAATCTGACAGAGTCATTTCCTACCAAGCGATGCTTCAGACATGGCGATAGTCTGTCATGTGTTCTCTCTAACATCATAATGGAGATGAGAATGCAGAATGCAGCAGCAAACACGACTGGTACCATGGCCTTCGATAGCTCAGAAGAAGCGACGTTGACTAGCAATCCGAAGGTGCCGGGTTCGATTCCCGGCCGGGGCACTATCCAAATCAACATCGATGGAAAATTACTTTTCAAATATTTTCGAGTTCTCCAGCCCACAAAATTCATCATAGATGCTTCCACTACAAAAATCTAGATTGCGCAAGAACCAAGGACTAAGGAAAAAGGAAAACGATTTATCAACATCGCAAATAAATAAACAAACCAGCTGGCGCCATCTTTGTTGGAATTTGGCGATTAAAACTCACAACAACAATCTTTGACGCAAACCTTGTTATCATTGCTCGAGAACTGTGGGATGTTACTGCGGCCTTTTCGAGCATTGAGAAGCAGTCGGCAGAATTGGGTCTGATGATAAATAGGGACAAAACCAAGTTATTTGTTTCAACGAACAAAGAGGATCAATCTATTCTGGGAGTTTTCGAGAGAAAAATACTTTGCGATATTATGGACCCAACACATTTAAAGGAGAGTACCGTCGCCGAATGAACCATAAGCTCTATGAACTGTATAACAACATTGATGCAGTCAAACGTGTTCAAATATACCGAATGCGCTGGCTTGGACACACTGTACGAATGGATGAAATTGCTCCAGTTCGAAAGATCTTCGGCAATAAACTCGATGGATGGCGCAGGAGGTGGATGGACCATGTGAAAGAGCTGTTATCTAAGCTTGTTGTGACGAACTATCAACGGAGCGCAAAAGACTTAAGCGCTTGGTATACTTTTCAACGTGTGGCTACTGACACAGTACAACACACGATTTTGGGACTCAATTCTCAGAACTGCAAGTGAAAATAGCCCCAAAAACAGGAAGTTCTGCATTATTCGTTTTGTCAAGTTACATGCCATAATAATTTAATATAGATTTAAAGTTAGTAAGTATCGTATAGGGGAATTTGTTACGTTTACGGTTCTTTTGTTATATAGTTATATGGTGGCGTATGATTATTTATTTCTTTTAGGGCTACATTCACGTGCCGTTCTCAGAATTGAGTCCCAAATCAAGGAGCTGAAAAATTTTGTACTGTGTGATGGATGCATTTCTGTTGTTGCTGTGATTATTATTTTTAAAATTTTTTAATATTTGTAATATTTTCAAAATTTTTAATATTTATAATATTTTTAATATTTAGATTTTTTTAAAATTTTTAATATTTTTAATATTTTTAATATTTTAAATATTTTAAACTTTTTAAATATTTTAAATATTTTTAATATTTTTAATATTTTTAATATTTTTAATATTTTTAATGTTTTTAATATTTATAATGTTTTTAATATTTTTAGTATTTTTAATATTTTTAATATTTTTGATATTTTTAATATTTTTAATTTTTTTAATATTTTTAATATTTTTAATATTTTTAATATTTTTAATATATTTAATATTTTTAATATTTTTAATATTTTTAATATTTTTAATATTTTTAATATTTTTAATATTTTTAATATTTTTAATATTTTTAATATTTTTAATATTTTTAATATTTTTAATATTTTTAATATTTTTAATATTTTTAATATTTTTAATATTTTTAATATTTTTAATATTTTTAATATTTTTAATATTTTTAATATTTTTAATATTTTTAATATTTTTAATATTCTTAATATTTTTAATATTCTTAATGTTTTTGATATTTTTAATATTTTTAATAATTTAATATTTGTATTTTTTTTAATATTTTTTATATTCTTAATATTTTTAATATTTTTAACATTTTTAATATTTTTAATATTCTTAATGTTTTTGATATTTTTAATATTTTTATTTTTTTTTAATATTTTTAATATACTTAATATTTTTAATTTTTTTTTTAATATTTTTAATGTTTTTTTATATTTTTAATATTTTTAATATATTTAATATTTTTAGTATTTTTAATATTTTTAATATTTTTTATATATTTTTAATATTTTTAAAATTTGTAATATTTTTAATATTTTTAATATTTGTAATATTTTTAATATTTTCAACATTTTTAATAGTTATAAAAAATTTATATATTTATTAAATAATATTTTGGTTATTTTTCGACCTGTTATCTTTAATTCCAGTGTTCAATTTATCAAGCTCGAGGTCTTTTTGATTTTAATAAAATTTGTTTTTATTTATTTATCCAATATTTCGCAATTATCTTGAATTGCATCTTCAGGGATCTACAAGAATAATACGTATCTTAAACATAAACAATCAACATACAAACATCTCTCGACACTTACAATTAAACATTACAACAACAAGTTATATTGCTTAACCTAGCGTAGCTTCACTACGATCGTCGCTGGTGTTTATTGCACTGATCATTGGATTTTATCCTTCTCTTCATTGTTACCGTCTTTCGTTAGTTTTCTTCTGTACTAAATGACCGTAACTCTGAGCGATGTTGTTCTCTGTGTCAACTTTAAAGTTTATTCTCTTAGTTGTTGGTGTGTTTATAATGTGTAATGTCTCTAGCGTAAACCGTTTGCTGTAATTGCTCTCACTTTGTAGTACTTGTGTTTTGTCAAAGTTGGGGAAGTGTTCTTTTTGTTTACAGTGGTTTACGAGAGCTGTTTTTTGGCATGAATTATTATTACGTAGTTTGGAATCAGATTTGTGACCAGAAATTCTGGTTTTTAATTTATTTTTCGTAGTCCCTACATATATCTTGTCGCATGTTTCCATGGAATTGCCCTCGCAAGGAATTTTATAGATTACATTTGTCTTTTCCATCATGGGTATAGTGGTTTTTGTTTGACTAAATAGTCTTTGTAAGTTGTTGCTAGTCTTGTGAGCAACTTTGTAATTTACTTTGTCATATAATTTTGAATTTTCCATCCTATGGGATAAATTCGGAATATATGTAAGTGATTTAAAACTTTTCGGCGGCTCGTTCTCTTTTTTATCCTTATTATTGGTTGTGTGTTCTAATATAAGTCGGTTTGTCAGTTTTTCGGGAAATCCATTGTTGCGAAGAATGTTTTTAATCTTAATTTTGTTTACAGCATGAAAGTTTCTGTCGCTTATTACTAAAACTCTATTTATTAAGTTTTTGGCCGTGTTTATAATTACCCTTTTTGGATGTTTTGAGTAGTAGTTAATTAATCTTCCCGAAGACGTGGGTTTTTGATACCAATCTATTTTTATATTGCCTTGTTCCCGAACGACCATAGTATCTAGATATGGTATTTTTCCATCCTCTTCTGTTTCTGCTGTAAACTTAATACTACTGTGGAAGCTGTTTAGGGTTGTCAGTGTTTCTTCCATTGCACTTTTCCGTATTATTGTAAAGATGTCGTCAACATATTTTGTCAATATTTTCGGGTTCGTTGTCAATTTGTCCATACAGGTGTCAAGTAGTTTCTCCATAACTATATCTGCTACTATCGGAGAAGCCGGCGAACCCATTGGTAGTCCTCTTTTTTGTTTGTATGTTTTTTCCTCATACTGAAAATATCTATTTTCTTTTATGCAGAATGAAAGAATACGCATAAATAGGCTCTTCGTCATATTAGTGTACTCTTCCAGTTCATTCCATCTCTCGTCAATTATTTCCATGGCTAAATCCACAGGGATGCTCGGAAACAGCGACACTACGTCAAATGATATCATGATTTCTTCTTCTTGTATCATCACTTGTTTAATCTTATCTCTAAATTGCACTGAATCCTTAATATTATATTTTGAACTGTGTGTCAGGTTTTTCAATATGTTTACCATATATTTACACAGTTCGCTAGATGGTGCATTTATAGAGGAGCATATCGGTCTTAATGGATAGTCTGGCTTGTGAATTTTTGGCAGCCCATATATTCTTGGGGCCATCGCCACGTCAGTCTTCAGTCTTCTCTTTACTGTTTCGGAAATTATATTCATAAATGGACAACTAACGCAAGGAGAAAGATTAAACAAGTGATGATACAAGAAGAAGAAATCATGATATCATTTGACGTAGTGTCGCTGTTTCCGAGCATCCCTGTGGATTTAGCCATGGAAATAATTGACGAGAGATGGAATGAACTGGAAGAGTACACTAATATGACGAAGAGCCTATTTATGCGTATTCTTTCATTCTGCATAAAAGAAAATAGATATTTTCAGTATGAGGAAAAAACATACAAACAAAAAAGAGGACTACCAATGGGTTCGCCGGCTTCTCCGATAGTAGCA
The DNA here is from genome assembly GCA_964034835.1 of Muscina levida. Classification (NCBI taxonomy): domain Eukaryota; kingdom Metazoa; phylum Arthropoda; class Insecta; order Diptera; family Muscidae; genus Muscina; species Muscina levida. The sequence goes on along the minus strand of CAXIUB010000316.1, from coordinate 1,847 downwards.
GATATAGTTATGGAGAAACTACTTGACACCTGTATGGACAAATTGACAACGAACCCGAAAATATTGACAAAATATGTTGACGACATCTTTACAATAATACGGAAAAGTGCAATGGAAGAAACACTGACAACCCTAAACAGCTTCCACAGTAGTATTAAGTTTACAGCAGAAACAGAAGAGGATGGAAAAATACCATATCTAGATACTATGGTCGTTCGGGAACAAGGCAATATAAAAATAGATTGGTATCAAAAACCCACGTCTTCGGGAAGATTAATTAACTACTACTCAAAACATCCAAAAAGGGTAATTATAAACACGGCCAAAAACTTAATAAATAGAGTTTTAGTAATAAGAGACAGAAACTTTCATGCTGTAAACAAAATTAAGATTAAAAACATTCTTCGCAACAATGGATTTCCCGAAAAACTGACAAACCGACTTATATTAGAACACACAACCAATAATAAGGATAAAAAAGAGAACGAGCCGCCGAAAAGTTTTAAATCACTTACATATATTCCGAATTTATCCCATAGGATGGAAAATTCAAAATTATATGACAAAGTAAATTACAAAGTTGCTCACAAGACTAGCAACAACTTACAAAGACTATTTAGTCAAACAAAAACCACTATACCCATGATGGAAAAGACAAATGTAATCTATAAAATTCCTTGCGAGGGCAATTCCATGGAAACATGCGACAAGATATATGTAGGGACTACGAAAAATAAATTAAAAACCAGAATTTCTGGTCACAAATCTGATTCCAAACTACGTAATAATAATTCATGCCAAAAAACAGCTCTCGTAAACCACTGTAAACAAAAAGAACACTTCCCCAACTTTGACAAAACACAAGTACTACAAAGTGAGAGCAATTACAGCAAACGGTTTACGCTAGAGACATTACACATTATAAACACACCAACAACTAAGAGAATAAACTTTAAAGTTGACACAGAGAACAACATCGCTCAGAGTTACGGTCATTTAGTACAGAAGAAAACTAACGAAAGACGGTAACAATGAAGAGAAGGATAAAATCCAATGATCAGTGCAATAAACACCAGCGACGATCGTAGTGAAGCTACGCTAGGTTAAGCAATATAACTTGTTGTTGTAATGTTTAATTGTAAGTGTCGAGAGATGTTTGTATGTTGATTGTTTATGTTTAAGATACGTATTATTCTTGTAGATCCCTGAAGATGCAATTCAAGATAATTGCGAAATATTGGATAAATAAATAAAAACAAATTTTATTAAAATCAAAAAGACCTCGAGCTTGATAAATTGAACACTGGTATTTATTAAATATATTTATATTTTGAATATTTATAAAATGTTAAATATATTTATTTAATATATTTATATTTTTAATATTTTGAATGTTTTTAATATTGTTTATATTTTTATTGTTTACTATATTCTTAGTATTTATAATATTTACTAGCGGACCCGGCGAACTTCGTTTCGCCCCAATTTAATGCCTTCAGATAAACTTAGTAGAGAGTGGTATGATAAACAACGAAGTCGGTTCTCCAAAACGTGAAAAGGCAACGTTCAGCTGACCGCACGCAAAACAGGGAAATTCGAGATTAATCCCACATACTTCCAACGATTGGCCTTGCGATTTATTGATTGTTTTCGAGGAATTGCAATGGATGATCAGTTGGAATTATCTGATTCGTAAAATTAGGACTTCCTCTTCTTTGAATTTGTTCTTGATTATCGTCGGTTAAATCACATTGTTTATCAGATTCTTGACGGACAACCGCGTACCGTTGCACAATTTCGGGTGATTTAAATTCCGCAATATGATTATGATCGATCCCCCTTCATCT